>JAQZBX010002835.1:0-69017 GCA_029593785.1 Cabassous unicinctus | reverse complement strand
AGATCCAGCCAGAACTTCAAACACTGCTGAGTTACTGTGTCTCAAGGAGCATGTTTACAAAGGCAGGCAAGACCATACCACACATTAAAACATTAAAACCAACAATGAAAGGATTAAAATGAGAGAGAATTATCTGTCTGGCTGTCTCCTATCTCTTGATTTTACTTGCTCAATATTCACCCCACACAGATGAACTCCCAGGGATTTTGAATTGCATCATTTGATCCCCTCATGGTCTTTCAGACTGAAGACCCCACACTTTACAGTGTCATATTTCAATGAAGGTTAGAAATAGCTGAAAGAACTCCCAAGACCCAAGCACATTTTTTGTCAACCTTTCATTCAGTGACAAGCTTGTGTAATTGAGGTCTCTCACCAATGGGCAGCAGGCACATTTCTGAACCACTGACTTTCAGTGGTATTATATGGATGGGTATGTCATAATGGGACAAGCAAAAGTAGATGCTATTACAACTTGGCAGATTTCCAGGCACAGGTAAGAGAGAAATTTGAGTACATTCTACTGAAACAATTCAGAGATTTCCCAGGAAGCTTGAATGAAAAAGGGATATATTTTTAAAAGGCACAAAGAAGCAAGGTCGGGGAAGAGTGTTACCTATAGCCAGAAATGAAATTGATTTTTGGTAGCAAAGGAATAAACTAGTTTTAAAAGTTATTAGAGAATACATGTAATATTAAAGCAAACTACTGATCAAAGCCAATAATAAGTATAGAAGGAAGGTTTCCAGGAATTATTAGGGTTCAGCTGTTGGAAAATATATAGTTACAAAAAATAATTGTATTTGCAAAAAAATGATACATTTAGAATTTATGGATGAACATTATGATCATCAGTGTTGAAGAAATTGATAAACATATGTTAGTATAATCATGAAAATATACCTTTTAAATAATAAAATCTCAATTTCCTCTCTATAAGAAGGTATAGGTCACAGATCTCCATTACCAAATATGCTATATATTTTATGCCAAACATTAATTTTAGACTATTTTTAACTTGAATTTTGAAAGTAAGTGTAAACGTCTTAATTTGAAAAAATCATTCATTTTGCTTTACTTACTGACCATATATATTTAATGTGAAACCAAAGTAACATTAGTCCAACATCTATGAAATATCAAGCAGGGTATTGGAAAAACCTCACAGGCATATTGAACTTGTGAGAAATCCTGTACATATCTTGGGAAAAATAGTGAGTGAAAGAGATAAAGGGGAATATAATAGAATAGTATAGGGGACTCTGCCCTTCCCAATGTTTAGCAATGCTGGAATGTATATAAGATATGAGCTATTATTCTGCTCTTTCAGCTGTCAGGCATCTCTAATAAAATAAATATCTTCCTATTGGATATGGTTGAATCCCATCTTTATCATTTACTAGCTACATGAACTTAGATAATTTTAATCACGCCCAATTCTAACCTCATATATAGAAACTAGAACCCAATGTGTATAAGATGTGACTTTATTATAACAACATACCTATATTGCAAAAATCACCCGAATTAACAAGTAGACATATTTATGAAATTCCTACGTATTCTAGGTCTCAAAGTTAGAGAGTGAGATGTTGGTGTCTAGCTGATTTGATCATTTTCCCATTGGACCTAGGGAAGATGTGTTTCTTGACCAACATCATGGCTGTATGAAATCAAAATATATTAGAGTTTAAATAAAGAAGAAATATCATAGAGATGTTTGATGTCCAAGTGGATCATTAACCATGAAAGAGGTGATTCCAATATGGGATGAGAAGCACAATTATATATTAATATATGTGTTCAATAAATATTTATTGAACTCTTCACATATGCTGCTAGTTACCAGAAAAAGAGCAGTGAAATAAACAAGGCATTAGCTTGCCGTCATGTAACTTCAAATCAAGTCAAGGATGATATCAAAGGAAGCAAGTCAAGAAAGGAAACTGAAAGAGGAACACCACCAATGTCCAGCTGTTGTTGAATGCTTAGCATTCACATGCGCTGGCTGATTTTCACATTGCAGGAGAGACTCAAAGTGAGGGGTTGTAATGAAAAGATATCCATTTGCATCTAGAAGATAAATGTCCTTTAAATTACTTGCTTTCCTTTCAAGAACACTTAATTGCACTATACTTGCCTTAAGGCATTTTTCATCTCCATGATTCTACGAATGTACATAAGAGAATTGAGCACGGGAACAATAATTGTGTAGAACAATGTAAACACTTTATCTTCTGGTAAAGTTTTAGCAGGTCTAATATAAATAAAGATGACAGGTACAAAAAACACAATCACAACTGAGACGTGAGAACTGCAAGTAGAAAGTGCTTTGAGGTGGCTTTCCAAAGAATATGCTCTCATATTGTGCAATATCATAACGTAGGAAGCCATTAAAACCGAGTAGATCATCAATCCCATCAGGCCAGAATTGACAATAACTAAGAAGCCAATTTTGTGTGTTTCGGTGCAGGCCAGTTTCAACAGAGGATATATGTCACAGAAATAGTGACCTATTTCATTAGGGCGAATGAAAGGTGAAAAAATTTTCAGAAGAAACAGGCCAAAGGAATGAAGAAAGCCCCCAACACATGATGCAATGAATATTGAGTTACACCTTTGCAGACTCATGATGACAGCCTAGTGGAGTGGTTTGCATATGGCCACATGCTGGTCATAGGCCATTCCTGTGAGGATGAAGACTTCAATACCTCCAAAGAAGTATGTGGTAAAAAGCTGTGTCATGAAATTTTTATAGGGAATGATGTTCTTCTCTGTCAGTAAGTCAGTCATTAATTTGGGTGTCACGACAGAGGTGTAGAAAAGGTCTGAGAGAGCAAGGTAACTAAGGAGTAAGTACATGGGCTGGTTAATTAGCTGACTGCATGTGATAGAAAATGTAATAAGTAAGTTCCCCAACCAAAAAACTAGGTAACATAATAAGAATAACAAAAAGCAGAGGACCTTGACTGTCTTGTCCTGAGAAAGACCCAAGAGAAAAAATTCAGTCACATTATTTCTATTTCCATGGTCCAGTACAATTTGGGATAACTCAGGCAAGTTAGCTGAAATGACAAAAGTAATGAAAAAAATCATTCATGAGAAATTTGGAAATATATTACCTAATTAAAATGGCACTAATCAATTTTTTAGACCTAAGCCATCTTGAGGATCATCAAAATCACTCATTCATTCAGCAAAATTCTTTTTAATATCCAGTGGCAACTCTTTTTGAATAATTAGGGATACAATGATGAATTAGACAAAGTCCAAGGTTTAGTGATATTATAGTTCTTTTATGGTGAAACTTAAATTAAGATAATTTCAAAGAGTTTATTGTAGGGAAACTATATATTATACTATCTAAATTGATCATTTTGAGTACAACAACACACTGGTAATAATCATGCTCTGTCAATAGATATTTAAAGGCAGGAATTTGGAAAGTTTGCAGTATGGTTTATACTGATAATGAGACCTCTCACTCTGTGTGGCTCATTGAAAATTCCTTTGCGTACTTCACAAGATTATTTTTCAGAAGTAATTAGAAAAATTGATATGAAGTAACTTTATAAACCAAAAAAGAATTATGTGAACATCAGTTCTGCAACTGCAGAACTTAACTAGTTATTTAGTTATTTTTAAAGCAACTCCTCACTAACCACTAGTTTCAGTAGAATCTTGCAATGTTAACTTCTAGAAAATAAACTCAATTTTAGAGTCAAGAAAGAAATTTTATTCTCCAATAGAGTAATGGAAAAATTAAGCTTAGTGTCAAAAGTAAATAGTGAGGAATTTTCTTGTTTGTTTGTTTGTCTGTTTTTTGTTTATTATTAGTATTATTGAAATAATGAAAATGCTCTAACAATGATTGAAGTGATGAATGCACAACTATGTGATTATAGCAAATACCACTGATTGTACACTTTGGATGAATTGTATGTTTATTAATATGTATTAATAAAATTGATTTGTTAAAAAAAAACTACATATAAGTGGGGAGCTGGCATAGCTCATTGGTTGAGCACATGCTTCCCATATATGAGGACTTGGGTTCAGTCCCCAGTGCCTTCTAAAACAAAGTATATGGAAGTGGATACATAAAATTAATGATAATATAAGTATAATAAATAAATAATTATTATTAAGCCCTTACTAAGAAGGCAGTATTATATTTTTACATATGTTAACTTATTACATGTTCTGTAAATCCTACAAAAAAGATATTATTTTCCACATTTTCAAATGAGAAAAGTAAAGCACTGAGGAGTTAAGTAATGGATCCAAGCTCACAAATCCAGGAAGCAGAAGATTTGAACCCATGTAGATTAACTTATCAAGCTGTTCTTTTAAATACTATATTATGTCACTAACTGGAAATAAGGAGTTCTTCAAAGTATTTTATTTAATAAACTATTTCTAAAGCTGTTGAGAAAGTTTTTACCAAGTAAGACTTTGTAACATTTACTTATTTATTATTATTATTAATATATATGTTTATCCTTAACTATCCAAGATTCTGCAGGTCATATTGATATACCAAGAACTGGGTAGAAATATAGCATTTCAGAAGTGCTATTGTCAACTTGGTGTGGGGAGGAATGGCTCGATGATGGCTGGAGGACCCTCATAGTAGAGAAAAAATATTTTTAGACAGAGAAGGAGATTTAAATTTTAAAATGTTAATATAGGTAATATAGACAAAGGGTAGATGAAACCATGTTTAACTTAAAAGGAAGGAAAAAGAAAGAAAAAGCAGCTCAGCACAGGAGGATCCTTTGCAGTCATTCTATGCAAGATAAAAAGATAAAAGCCTTTTTTTATATTGGCTATTTAGGTCACCTGCTGCCCAGCCTTGTCGCTTCCCAGATGTTCTAAAATGCACATCCCATATACTTAGATATACAAAACCACAATTAGCTCTTATATTCAGAGGCATGGCCAACATAAAGTAGACAACCCCTATGGCTACTTATTAGACTGGTCTGACTTGTACTTCATTTATTAACATGATTGAACAACTGAGAATCAACAGAATTTGGAGAAATCCAAAAGCATACCAAAGAATAATGAAGATATAAAGCAACAATTGACCATAGAAGAGACAAGAACTAATTAAACATCTCTATAAATTTCTTCAAAATAGTCAAAGTGAAAAATTTCTTAAGAAACAAAAGCACATTGTTATTTTTGGGTTTCTTTTAGTTGAACGATCAATATGGCCTACTTACATAGTTCAAATTTGCTAATTGAATATGGAGATACTACTTTAATTGGTATTTCAATTCTCTGACACAAACAAAAGATCATGTAGTGTAAGACAACAGTTGGAAAAGGACTGAAAATTACAGAGCATTATGCAATTTTAAATGTTGTTGTCACAAGGCTGTGAATTTGGGCATGAAGTGAAGAAATGATATAATGATGAACATATATTTATTATAAAACACCCAATTTTTCAGTTATCTACCTTTTCAAAAAATGACAAATTTTTAGAAACTCGCTGAATTATATCTTATCAGACATTCAAATGTGGTTGCCTAGGTGGAAATTTTATAAGGAGATGTGATCCAGTTCTCAACCTAAAAATTCCCCTCAAGCACAATACTATAAAAATTATGTAGCCTGCTTTGCTCAACTATTTTTCTCCCTTCCTTCTTAGGGAATCTGCCTATATAACATGCATAGCTCTGTAAAATAATTTAATCACTTAATAGTCTCTCAAATAGAAAGCTATAATTCCATTCTATGTAAACATCTAGTAAAAGCACTGTGTCAGGGCACAAGAGACTTACTGTTTTTGCCTCCCCGTTATTTATCGGTTTATTCTCTAGGATTACATATTCCCATCTATGACGTGAAAGATATGGATTACATAATCTCTGAAGACCCCTTCAGATTTGGATGGTGTGTGGCTCCTGGTTCTCCATTAATTTGGGAATAAAAATGCTATAATCACATACTTGTTTGACTCCTCCCTGCCTTCCTTGTTCCACTGGATAAATTGAAAATATGGAAAAATATAGTATTGAGGAAATCTGTTACTGTTTCTGTGCCTTAGTTTCTTCTCTGTAAAATTTCAATAATGATAATACCTCCTTACCAGGTAACTGTTTGAATTAAATGATTTAATAAACATGAAGTTCTTGAAACAGTGCTAGAAGGTAACCCACATTAAATAATTGATTTTAAGCCACCTTCTACCATTACTAAACATAAGATCCTGTCTCCATCATCCTTATCATCACCCTTATCATCATCCTCATCATAATCATAACAAGAATAACGTCAAAGGCAATGCTTTGTATGTGCCAAATTCCCTAAAAGTCAATATTTCTTATTTTATTCCATGAACAAACTTATCTATTTTATGCTATTATCTACAGAGAGAAATCCCATATCGTTCACGGAGTATTCAAGCATCTGACATTCAGTGCCCATCTACAAGAACATACTTTAATTTCTGCAACCCCTCATATCAATTGTCTTACACAAGTAGGTAGGACAGCTCACCACTCCCCAGGCATGCACTGCTCATTAACCACTCTACCCTTTATTGATTTCCCCACATTAGAATGACCTCCTTCATGCTGTGCCCCACCCCAATCCTACCAATGCTTCCAAGGTCATGTCATACCTCATTAAATTCAGGGAAGCTCTCTCATCTACTCTAATATTTCACACTTCTGTGTTTCCCTAAAATCATTCAATTTTTGGCACTGAATGGACACTTAATTGTGTTTGCCTTGTTTGAATATTTTTCACTTCTCAGTTGCTATGCTTCAACGCACGAGAGAAAATATAAACATGAAGGGTCAGCAACTATGTCTTGTGTCTCTTCTAGTTTTCCCAATGTTTGAAAGAGCAGAGACCTTAGAGATAGACTCTAGCTCAGAACAGAGCTCTGATATTTCATTGCAAGATTCTTCACTTCCTTGAATTTTTTTTTTCCTTATTCCATCAGATGAATACTGTGGTACTTAACATACAGGACTACTGTGAAATTCAGGGAAAATTGCATGTATGAAACTCAATTCTAAAAGAAATACTAGTTCCTGCTGTGTCTCCCTTGGAAGGCCCATAAGGCTATGAATATAGGAGGTACCCAAAATATTCAAGTGGTAGTAGATCTAGTCTTTAATAAAATGGGTTTGGAGCCAGTTAGGTTCTTGGCTCCAAAATTTGCTTATAGCATGATCTTGGGCAAACTATGTAATTTCAGTTTCTTCATCTATAAATTGGGTAATACTTCAACTCTGAGGTTTCTTGTAAAGATTTGATAGATTCATTTATGTAACAGGCTTAAGACAGAATCAGACACATATTAAGATTAAGCATTTAATAAATATTTATTATCATTCTACTACACATTATGTTTTATCTAAACACAAATTAAGACCATTATGACAGGCCATATTTCTTATTCTTATTATGAGTTTTAAATAGCTTGTTAAAAATACATGTTTTCAAAATGGATAAATATAGCTAAGTAGATAAGATATAATATAGCTTTCCTGCTGTGAACAATCTGTCTTTTCTTACCTGCATACTGGAGTATTTTATACCAGGGAAGTTTTTGCTCATAAAGCAAAATCATTTCTCTGTTGGTTAAGGCTGAGCTGCTTCCCATAACCCAGAAGGTAAACTTTTTGCTTATTCCAGTTATTTAACACATTTGAGAAACACTTTGTTTTCTCCCTCCCCTTTGGCTTCATTCACCCTGCCTGAGCTAGATGTTCAGATCTCCCTAGTCCCCAATTCTATGATTGTCCTTTATCAGAAATAACCATTCTCTAAATTAAATTTAGAAGAAAGAAACATACATCACAGATATTAGATATTGGGGAAGTTCATAAAAATCAGACATATGTATTTTCCTTTTCCTTTATGTTCTGCTATTTTCTTTTGAATCATTTTATGTTCATCCCCTTCATGGAAAGTCTGCCTCCTGATCTGCTGGGCCAGTAAGTTCATCTTCATATGCTACTTTTCTCCATCATGGGACATGGAAGAATACTAATATGAATAAATTTCTGAAACTCTAAAACAAAGCAAAACAAGTGAATGTAGTAATATTTGGCTATCTGCTGAGAGAGGAAGTACTCTCTCAAGAAGATAATGCACAAATGCAAAGTTCATTGTATCTAGTGGCTTATTCTAATTGGAAAGTAAAGCAGAAGCATTTCCAGAATAGTAAAATTATTGATTCTGGATTATTCACATTCAAAGTTTTCTGAGAAAGATTATATCATAAATAAGATCAGAATAATTCAAATATTCTTTTCAAGGAAAATTATTAGTGCATTTATAAACTGATTTAAATTATCACCTGCTTAACTCACCAGAGAAATTCTTTATAAACTGAGGCTTCTAACCAAGGACAAAGTCAGAATTTAAAAATTAAAAGTTATGTATAATAATAAGTCTCAAATTACGTAAGTCTTAAGATATGAGAGAACTCTTATGAAGTCTATAAATAGAGAGGCATATGGTAAATAGATCAAATTTAAGTTTTTTTTGTGTGTATATACATATATATCTTTTCTTTTTGATATCAAATTGGTATTTAAAGTGAATTCCAAGTAAACTATATAAATAATTCTCAATATCTCTGAGGATTTAGATATTTCCCATCAGTAAACATTGACAAGGATTTAGACCATAGCTTAAATTGTCCCTAAGAATACTTATGCCAAAGTAAATTATTATTTTTCCCTATTGCATCAGAATTCAAGGTATGGATATTAGAGATGAGAAATTTGGAATATAAGAAAAAGATTTATGTAATGATAAATGTCAGGAAATGGAGGGAAGCTGAATTGAGTTGAAATGGGGAATGCAAAAGAACCCAGTGGCCATGGTTAAAAGTCCAGAATGTGGACCAAGGTTTCAGATTTACTTTTTCCCAGAACAGTAAGCTTGTTAGGGTATGGAAATTTCTAGATCATGTAAACAAAAGATTTAATTTCTTTATGACTGTGCTTTCAGTGTCTCCCATGCTTTCTTTTCCCGGGTGTGCAGGTAGCTTACATAGCTATCTAAAGCTGATGCCTTTCTAAAACTATATTATTTTTTTCTGATGAAAATTTTTATGTATGTGTATTATAGAAATTTAGGAAATAAAGAGAACTATAAAAAATGAAATGGTCTCATTCATTCATTTTAAAAAATGTTTACTGTTACCTACCTTTAAATGTTAAAGGCTGAACTGGGTGGAAATCAATGGAGGGAGAGCATGTAGTGGTGGAAATGGTCTTTACCCTCAGTAACAGGAGAGACTAAAGGAGGAGACAGGCAATAAAGAGGAAACAAGTAAATGATTACAAAGAGTATATTCAAAAGGAAAGAATGGGGGACTGTTAGTCTTTTCCTTTAAGATTTGTAAAGACTTTATAAAATAATGAATGTTTGGCTTTTTATGTTATACATTTTTTGGTCATCTTTTGAATTGGTCTTCATCTAACTACAGATCAACTTTATTTTCTCATAAGTTTTACAGCTAAAAAATTCTCATCCTTACATCTAAACCTGGAATCATATGGTGAATTATTTTTTTAAAAATTACTTTGTCTTTCTTGTCTGACTGAAAGCTTATCAGATAATTCTATTTACCACTGAAATTGCTTTGAACAGTGAACAGGTATATATGAATGGATCTATGTTTATAGATTTTTTAAATTCAGGAACATTTTAAGGCTTTAGATTTGCATGCTCTGACTTTTTATTTATATATTTAAATCTTCATTCCAGAAAGTTATTTTAGTGAGTATTTCTTTTACTCTATTTGGTTTCAAATTTAACCATATAAAAATTTATAATATCCATAAAATATGTATTTTATATTCTACTATATTAACTATAATCTCCCTAAATATTATCACCTTTTTCCCTTTCTTTTTAAATTTCATAGAGTTTCTCAAGTTTTCAGAATTTGATTGTCAGCAATTTCAATTTTGGTTTTTAATGCCATCAAAGATAATTTTAATTTTTCTATTTACTTTTATTTTTCCTCATGATTCTTCCAATCTAACTATTTCGGTGTTCAAGGTTGACATCATTGTTCAACCTATTGAGGATCACAACCTTCTTTTTTCTTCTCTTTCCCAAAGGAAAGAATATTTACAATTCTTTTCTTTCTATATGGTTCCTGATAATGTTTAATGTTTCATTTTTTCCTTTTCTGCAGCATTCTTTCACAGTCATTTTTCCCATTCTTTCTATTTTAAATTAAAACATCTCTAGTGTTTGTCAAACTACAGGTTATTTGCATTATTCCTCAGTTATTCTCTCAATCTTTCTAAATGTCATTGAAATCTTTTCTCTGACCTACAGTAGCAATGCAGATCAGTATACATATCTCCTTGCCTATGTGACTTTGTCTATTTGGTTTTCATGATGAAGCTTTGTGTGGCTAAGAAATATGCCCTCCATTGAACCCCTGAGCTCAGTGTCTTTGCCTTATTCTAAACATTTATTTTTATTGTCAGTGCTAAATTAAGATAAATGACTAACTTCTCCTTTGTTGTCTCCAAAACCACCCACAGAATGTACCCAAATAAGTGTTAATATTAATAGCTAATATTCACTGAATTATGGCCATGTGTTCTTCTATTACTGTTCTAATTTACTGTTCATTTAACATTGGGGCTAATATTAGGGGTAGGTACCATTATAATCCCCAGTAACACGTGAGAAGTCTGAGGGACAGGAGTTGAGAACTTTCCCAGGGATACAAAGGCAATAGAGGTGGGTCTAGCATATTAACATAGACAACCTGATTTCAGAGAGTATACTCTCACTACACTCTACTGATTCTAGAGAAACTACTATAAATTTCAAGAAATAAATAGGTTTTGGATCCTAATAAAATACCATAAAACTCTATACTGTTTAGGCATTTCTTACAAATGTCTTACATTTACCATTGTACTCTACATACCTCAACATCCAATCCTCTCACTTTATAATGTAGATCTAATTAAGTTTTACCTCTGCTTACTTCTGAATCTGCTTTTACTCCACCATATTAAGTTTAATCAATTATAGATCTCTCTATTCAGAATATAAAATATTTGGAAAAACTTTGAAATTCAATTGTCTATTATTTTATAAGAGAAAAATGACTACTATGTTTGTTTTAAATATTTTTTGTTTTTCATATTTTTGGGAAATAGTGAATATTTGAGAAATTGCATCAGGTGCTGTTAAAGATTTTTTTTAAAATTTAGGACCCTATTTCTTCACTTCTTTAACTGTAGTTTTAAATCTCAGGTTCTTCAAGTCTAGCTTAATGCCATAACTCTTCCATAAGTTGTGTTGTTAAAATTCCTTCCTTTTTCCTAATTTAAAATGCAATCTATTTCCTTAAAGCTGAAAATTTATTGGTGAAGTTTACATATGTTTATATGTTCCACAAATAAACAATCTATTTAATTCAATCACAATATTATATGTTTAGCCTAGAAACAGTTCATTTCAGATGTAAACTTTGTGAAATCAATCAGTGGTCCCGATGGTTTGGTGAAAGATGCACTGAATTGAGAGTTAGGAGGCACATTTTCTGCCGGTAACTAAGTAAATGAGAAAGACACTAAAATTCTGTGAGATAACTTCTTTTTACATAAGGAGAAAGATTGCAAACCTGTAAAATCTTTTAAATTATGATAAAAATATCTATAATTAATAAGAAAATAGTCAAGCTAGGTAAATCTGTGCACAAAAATTTAAAAAATTATATCTTACACAGGAAGAAAAAACCAGAAAATGAGAGAAGAGGTTCCATTTACAAAAGTAAGAAAACTATAAGATAATGAGAAATAAATTTTATAAGAGAAGCTTTGGGTCAAAGAGAAGAAAAAACTTTAACGTTGTTTAAAGCCATACATAAGCACCAACAAATCAAACTAAATATCAAATATTTGGATGAGGACATATCATTTTTTAAAAAACACACAATTTCCTTCATTAATATAAGAATTCAATATATTTCCAATTAAAATTCCAGAATTTCTTTTTTTTTAATAAACTAAACATAAAAATTTATGTGGAAGAAAATATGTCCAAGAATAGGCAATAAATGTGTCTTTATTAGTTGGGCTAGTCCTAGGTTATAAATATTAGGAAACAATTTAGGAACTTTTGCAGATACCTGAGGCAGGATAGTATAGGGAGTTAAAGTAGGAGGGGGAGAAAACCTAATGAGCTACACATCACCATCTGGGAAGGGATACTGAGGTACCAGCCTGCTGATTCATACAAATAAGTTATCAGAAGGCAGCTTACAACATTCACTCAGAAGCTGCATTATCAGAATGCAACTTCCAACATTCTTACATAGCAGAATGAGAGGAAAAGCAGGAAGGGTCTCCAAACCTACCTGCTTTCATAGACACCTCACTGAGTCTGTGAGGTAACATGCATCAGGGCCTATAGACAGTGGCCAGAGGCCAATCGCCACTGGTCAATGTGTCCTGCAGGGCTCATGGACAGCAACCAGAAGCCAACCACTACCAAACAACAACCTCTAGAGACAAAATTACCCAATGAATTTGCCCCACTTTGTCCTAAATGCTCCAATTAATGTAGATTCTAACCCCCAATAACTGTCAATAAAACCCAAAACCAGTAGAGAAAGAACATGCAACTACCTTGTGCACTCCTGCATTCATGTCTGAATGTGCCCTTTCCCCCGTTTAAATTCTTCTCAAACTTTCTTGTAACTGTGGTATGTCTCTGAATTTTTTCTTACAGTGTAACCTAGGACCTGGAAATTAGGTCTGGCAACATATTTTTTTTTTTGGTGAGTCAGCCAGGAGGAGTCTGTGGTAACACTCTCCTCCACCTGATGAGACAGGTGAGTTTTTGGCTTCTAACCAATGCCTGTCTCTGTGTCTTTCTCTCTAGCTCTGTCTGTTTGCCAATGCAAATGGGTCTCTAGCCCTGCTCCCAAAAGATATAATCTTAGTTTACTCAGGGCCCAAGAAATTCTCTTTTAGAATCAGTTTTTTCCTTCTTCAACAAATGTGACAAGGTCACCAAGGAGGAAAAAGTAAGGAGGGAGAGGAAGAAGGCTCATCCTATAGCAATCAGTATTAGTGATGGCCTGTTACCTCAGGACCACCCTGGCTTTGGCTCCAAAATATTGAGATCCTGCTTCAACTGTGGAAAGCCTGGTCAGTGGAAGAAAGACTGCGCCAGACCACTACATCTCTGCAGGGAGAACCCTGGTCCCTTTGCCCTATGTGGGAAAACAGGCCATTGGTCCTGGGAGTGCACCAAACCCAAAACAGGGCCACAGCATGACCACAGGCCCTTATGGCAATGACTGGGGAGGACTGATGGGGCCCAGGGCAAAAAGTGGCTCCTGGGACAACTCCATGGGACATCAGTCTGGAGGAGTCCTGGGGGACCTTTGACATGACAAGTAATAATATCAACTTTTTAATTGATATGGGAGCCATCTATTCAGTTCTGACATTTCACTACAAACCGTCATCTTCCTGAACCTGTCAGGCAGTGAGAGTTTGTGGTAAATCTAAAATTAGATCCTTTACAGAGCCTTTCTTCTGTCAAATAGGAGACCTAATAAATATCCAACAGTTTTAATTATCAATGAATGCCTTACTCCCTTACTGGGACAGGACTTACTTCAAACCCTGGGGGCATGCATCTAACTAGTAGGAGTAAATAAAACCTCTAAGATGCCTTTTTCTGTATCCCAATCCACCCAGACTCCCAGAACCTTTTTGCCTTTGAATGGTAGGAGTTCAAATTTAAACCTCTGGTCCAACTTGTGTGTACCTTGTTGCTGCAAATGTTAAAAGCTCAACAAATCATACAGGAGCACTGGAAAAATATCCTCCCTAGACCCAATCATGAGTTACCTTTACCTAAAGTCAAAAGCTGGCAGGAAAACAGAACTCACTATGAATGTAAAAGAGAGAAAAAATAATAGAAAAATGCTAGCTGCTTTTGTAAGCTTGCAATTCAATCATGGCCTATTCCTGATAGCAAACAGCTTCTCCTGCCAGCCTATGTCCAGAAAATTGTTTCAGAAGTATATCCTTGTAAATGTTTCATATCATATCTCACTGAAATACTGATAAAATAATAAGCTAAAGAAAGCATATATATCTGAAAACCATTCTCTATAAGATATCAATATTTTAGTAATGCATTCTCCTAGATATTTGAAATGAAAAAAAGAGTTATGTTGATGTATAATCTAATTATTCTGACAAGTTCATTTAATTTTTTTTCTTTTCTTCTGCTTTCTTTTTTTATTTTATTTTCTTTTATTTTTTAAAGATACTTAGATTTCATAAATGTTACACAAAAGATATAGGGATTCCTAAAGACTCCACCTCCCATACCTCCTACAACCTCCCACATAAACATCCTTCATTAATGTGGCACATTAATTGCAATTGATAAACACATCCTGGGGCTTTGGCATTAAGCACAGACCATAGTTCACATTGTAGACCACACTCTCTCCCACACAGTTCTGCATGTTATATGATGATATAAAATGGCCTCTATCTGTCATTGTATTGTCACTCAGGACACTTCCCAAGTCCCAAAAAAGCCCTGTATTACAACTCCTTTTCTCTCTCCCTACCCCAAGAGCATCCAGTGGCCACTGGCTGAACAACAATGTTGTAATTTCTTCCATTGCTTAAATCACAATAAGTCTATAGTAGAATACAAGTAAGTCCACTCTATTCCATAGCTCTTCTCCCTGTCCTGAGGAGTCTGGGATGGTGATGTCCACTCCACCTCCAATTGAGAGGGGGATTATATACCATGGGGAAGATGGAAGTGATTATCCTGCCTGCAGCTGTAGACTCTCTCCATTTCCTGGGATGCTGTTGTCCATCATCATTGCCCCACCAGTAGTCCTGAGTCCAATGAGCTGTAGGGTAGGATTTGTTGCTCCACCGAGGTTCCAGGCCCAGCTGGCACAGGGGCAGGCCAAAGACTCAGGTCTCTGCATGTGCGCCTACAAACTCCAGCACCAAGTATAGGTTTGAATAGAAGGGACAGATGAGCCATGTGCAGGGAAGATATAGTTGAGTCCCACTCTATCACTCTCAGGAACACAAACTCCAAAGTAGGGCCCAAAAGAAAGGAACCAAACTCTGGAGCTATCTACCCTGACATAGGACCTGGGTGTCTCCAGAGCCCTCAGGAGCCTCACTATTTGGAGTGATATCCATTTTGGAATTCTATGAGATCCTACTGAGATGTACATAAGTGTTAACTCTGAGATGACCCCCCCCCCGACTCATTTTGAACTTAGCCATATAAACTCATTTGTCTTTAAATTTTACCCCTTTTATTCAAGTTTTTTGCAGTCACATTGCCAGTTGGTACTTGGTAGCAATCCCTCGGTGCCAGGAGGGCTTATTCCTGGCAGTCATGCCCCATGCTGGGAGGAAGGTAATGCATTCATATGCTGAGTTTGGCTTAGAACGAGACCACATTTGAGCAACAAAAAGGCTCTCAAGAGGCAACCATTAGGCACCCCATAACAATAGGGTAGATTTCAATTTCAAGGGCAAAGACTCATAAGGCTTGTCATCAGTATCAAGGGCCCATCAGTGGATCATCCTCCTTCTCCAGTCACTGCCCCTGCACTTGGGGAACTGCTGCTGCTCCCTTAGAGAACATAGCAGAGCTCTCCAGGATGGGAATTCAGTATTCTATTTATTGAGTGATACTCCACCTATTGTGACAATGCCCCATGAACATTTGAACATTTATATATATCTCATATTTATGCTCAGGTGAACTTCCTCCAATGAATCCCAAAACCCTGACACCCCACACCAATGATCCTCCCCTGCCCCAGTTGTAACCCTTCTGTGATCCAAAGCTTCTTCAAAGATTAAGCTACTACAATAGCTGAATACAATTAATAGGAAAATGAAATAATAATGATAAATTTAAATGTAAGAGATATAATACATTAATTTTTTTTAAAAAAACTAAAACTAAAATAAAATTAAAACATTGGGATATTTTAAAAAGGAAAAATATATAGAATTTTTTTTTGACATTTTCCTTTCTTCACTGCAATATCTGGTGTCCAGTCTGTACCGTGGCACCCTCTCCCTTTTACTCCCCAGTATCTCACTACTTTTCATTTTGTTTTAAAGAAGTTTTAGGACACAGCAAAGTAACTCAGACAATATAGGAGACTCTCATATACACAACGTCCTCCCCCTTTCCTCCCTCCCATATTAATACCTTTTTATATGTGAATGGTAGCATTGTTATAACTGATTTACAAATAGTGAAATATAGCTACTAAATATTTTCAATGGTTTACACTATGGTTTACATTTTAGACTGTATACTTTTATAAATTTTGATGATATTTACATATCCAGTATCCATCACTGTATGGTAATGAAGAACATTTCTACTGACCAATAAATACCTCCTGACTGGTCTGTTCTATTCCTCCCACCCTATCCCCCTAGGGCCAGTGACAACCCCCTGGCTTGACTCGTTGGATGACAAAATTCATGGTTATATGCAACAAGAGGTCTTGACACACTTGTTGGTCCTCCCTTATTAGGAACTGACCTTGCTCTTGAGAGACTCCTGCTTGTCTATTTCTGAAAAAATCAGTCCTCCCAAAGATGGGATTCCATCTCCTTCCTGCTACTTATCTGGGTCTCCACCCACTTGTTGTTAAGGCTGATTTGCGTCTCTGATCAGTAGTCAGAGAGGTCTCTCCGGCCACTGGCCGGAGGCGGCTTCCCCGAGAGGCCTAGGGCCAAACAACGGGGGGAACAGGTAGGCGGCGAAGAGAAAGAACAGACACAAAAGACTCTGTTCTCCGGGTGGGAGCAGGAACCAAGAGAGTTTATTGAGGAAGTGCACAAGCATATATGGACCTGGGTGGTCGGGCGGGCTGACGGAGGGAAGGTGGAGCGAGGGGTTGGCCCTGGCGGTGGTGGCCAATGAACTGGGGAGGTGGCTAGCGTCATTTGTTGCCGGGTAGACGTGCTGAGGTGGGGGTTCTGGTCGGAAAAGAGGAAGTGAGAAGAAGGGAGGGGGAAGGGAAAGGGAGAGAGGGAGGGGAGGGGTTTTACACCACAACACCCACTGATACCACACATTATGACAAAATGAACACTCACACACTCCCTAGCAGCCTGCTCTAGGTGTGCCCTGTCTGAATGTCCTCCCAACCAACACCCTAAACCAGCGACCCTTTCTTGTCATATTGCCATAAAAACATTCACACTTCTGTACTTTTAACCACATATCCACAAATGCCCAGTGTTCAGCTGGTCCCTCTCCCAACCCACCCCCCAGTATCCTGGACTTTCTGGCCCACCCTTCCCAATCTACCCAACTGTCAACCCTGCACCACCCAAACCAATAATATCACTACCCTGCTGTCCTATCCCTTCAATACACAACTACACTGTATCACTTTACCATAGATTGCATCCATATGTGTGATGGCTCACAACCTTCTCTTCTTTTTCTATTTCTTGTAAATCTATCTTACAGAAAATAGCTCTCTGAGACTGCTCAATTTCCTTAATTCATATCAGTGAGGTCATGTACTATTCATCCTTCAATGCCTGGCTTGCTTCATTCAACATAAGGTCTTCAAGATTCATCCATGTTGTCCTATGTGTTAACATATTATTCCTTCTTACAACTGAGTAATATTCCATTTTATGTATGTACCACATTTTGTTTATCTATTCATCTGTTGACGGGCACCTGGATTGATTACAACTTTTGGCAATAATGAACAATGCTGCTATGAACATTGGTGTGCATATATCTACTCATGTCTTTACTTTCAATTCTTCAGGGTTAATATGCAACTAAACTCTGGAATTCCAACAGTGGAATTCCTGGATCATATGGAAGTTCTATAGTTAGTTTTTTTGAGGAACTGCCAAGCTGTCCTCCATAGTGGCTGGACCATTCTACGATCCCACCAAAAGTGGATGAGGTTTCCTCTTCCTCCACATCCTTTCCAATACTTGTAGTCTGCTGTTTTTTTAATAGCTGCCATTCTAATGGGTGTAAGATGGTATCTCATTGTAGTTTTGATTTGAATTTCCCTAATAGCTAGCGATGTCAAGCATCATTTAATGTGCTTTTTAGCCATGTGTATTTCTTCCTCAGAGAAGTGTCTTTTCAGGTCTCTTTCCAATTTTTTTTAAATGGGTTGTTTCGCTTTTTATTTTTGAGGTATAGTATTTCTTTATAAATGCAGTGTATTGGGCTCTGATCACTTATATGGGTTCCAAATATTTATTCCAATTGGGTAGGCTGACTTTTTATTTTCTTGATAACATCTTTTTAGGTGCAGAAGTTTTTAATTTTAATTAGATACCATTTATCTTTTTTTTTTTTTTCTTTTGCTACTTTTGCTTTGGGTGTGAAGATCATGAAACCATTTCCTATTACAAGTCCTGTAGATGCTTCCTTACATTATCTTCCAAGGTCTTTATGGACTTGGCTCTTATATTTAGATCTTTGGTCCACCTTGTGTTGATATTTGTATAAGGTGTGAGATGGAGTTCTTCTCTCATTCTTTTGGATATGGATATACAGTTCTCCAAGCACCATTTGTTGAAGAGGCCATTCTCTCCCAATTGAGTGGGCTTGGTGGCCTTGTTGAATATCAGATGACTGCATATGTGAGGATCTATATCAGAACTTTCAATTTGGTTCCATTGGTTAATATGTCTATCCTTGTGCCAATATCATGCAGTTTTGACGACTGTAGCTGTAGTATGTTTTAATGTCAGGTAGTGTTATATCTCCAACTTGATTTTTCTTTTTCAATATGTCTTTGGTGATTTGGGGCATCTTACCCAACCAAACAAAGTTTATAGTTAATTTTTCCAATTCATTAAAAAATACAGTGTTGATTTTTTTGAGATTGCATTAAATCTGTAGATTAGTTTGTGTAGAATAGACATCTTGATGATGTTTGGTCTTCTTATCCATGAACAGGAAATATTCTTCCATTTTTTTTTTAAGTTTTCTTTGATTTCCTTTAAGAATATTGTGTAGTTTTCTGTATATAAGACTTTTACATATTTAGTTAAATTTATTCCTAGGTATTTGATACTTTTAGTTACTATTGTAAATGGTATTTTTTCTTAATTTCCTCCTCTGGTTGCTCGTTATTGGTGTACAGAAATGCAGCTGATTTTTGAGCATTGATCTTATAACCTGTGACTTTACTGAAATCCTTTATAAGTTCTAGAAGCGTTGTAGATTTCTCAGGGCTTTCTATGTAAAGGATCATGTCATCTGCAAATAGTGAAATTTTTACTTCTTCCTTTCCAATTTGAATGCATTTTATATCTTTTTCTTGAGCCTCAGTGCTCAAGCAAGTACTTCTAAGACAATGTTGAATAGGAGCAGTGATAGAGGGCATCCTTGTCTTGTTCCCGATCTTAAAGGGAAATCTTTTAGGATTTCACCATTGAAGATGATGTTGGCTCTGGGTTTTTCATATATACCCTTTATCATGTTCAGAAATTTTACTTCTATTCTTGTTTTTTGCAGTGTTTTATCAGGAAAGATTGCTGTATTTTGTTGAATGCTTTTTCTGCATCTTTAAAGACGATCATGTGATCTTTTTCTTTCAATCTGTTTATGTGGTGTATTACATTGATTGTTTTTCTTATGTTGAACCATCCATGCATACCCAGGATGATACCCATTGGTCATGGTTTGTAATTCATTTGATATGTTGTTTAATGTGATTAGCAAGTATTTTGTTGAGGATTTTAGTATCTAGGTTCATTAGATAGATTGGTCTGCAATTTTCCTTTATTGTGGTATCTTTGTTTGGCTTTAGTATTAGGGTAGTGTTGGCAACATAGAATGAGTTAGTCAATCTTCCTTCTCTTATATATTTTGGACAAGCTTAAGCTGGATTTTTGTTAGCTTTTTCTGGAAAGTTTGAAAGAATTCATCTCTGAAACCAACTGGTCCTGGGGTTTTCTTTTTTGGGTGGTTTTTGATAACTGTGTCTATCTCTTTACTTGTAATTGGATTGTTGAGTTCATAAATTTCTTCTTTTGTCAATGTAGGCTGTTTGTGATTGTTAGGAATTTTTTGTATAAAAAATTTTGTTTAAAAAATCAAAATTTAAAGTTCTTATAAATTATCATTCTTGTTGGCATATAATTTTTCAAAATATCTTCTTGATACTCTATTTATTTGGTGTCCGTGTTGATATCCTCTTCCTCATTTCTTATTTTCTGTATGTGCATCTGCTCTCTCTTTTTCTTTGTTAGTCTGTCTAAGGGTTTGTCAATTTTACTTATCTTCTTGAAGAACCAGCTTTTGGCTTTGTTTATTTTGTTATATTTTCTAGTGCTTTCTTATTTTCTGTTTCATTTAGATCTGCTCTAATCTTTGTTAGTTCCTTCTTTCTACTTCCTTTGGGGCTAGTTTGTTGTTGTTTTTCCAATTACTTAAAGTGTGCAGTTAGGTCTTCAATTTTGGCTCTTTTTTCTTTTTTAAAATATATATTTATGGCTATGAATTTCCCTCTCAGTACAGCTTTGACTGCATCCCATAGTTTTGATATGTTGTGTTCTTATTTTCATTCATTTCAAGGTAGTCACTTTCAGCCTCCTTGAATCCCTGAGTCTATGGGGGGGTGGTTCTTGTAGACAACATAGAGATGGGTCATATTTCCTTATCCATTCTGCCAATCTCTTTTTCTTGACTGATGAGTTTAATGCATTAGCCTTCAGTGTTATTGCTCTCAAGGCCCTATCTAAAATTTGATTATTGACCCTGACCCCAATGGCAGGTGTAGCGATCTGTGGTGTGACAGGGAATAAAAGTTGCATAACCTCAATATGTGGTCCTCTATTCTCCCTCTCATTCACAGTATCTCTAAAACCTGAGGAGGGATTTTGCTTAATTTCTGGAAATAAAATTTACCTAACAGAGTTTATCACTTCCAGGGTTGATGAGTTCCAAAATAAACTTATCATGTGTGGATTTTGTGCAGTCTTGACTGTTGCAACAAACATTCCTCCTCCTCACCCAAATAGTGTAACTAGAGAATTTTGTACACTGTAAGGCAAGGACTACAATCTCTAATCAGCAGGAAGCAAATACGGAAGAACGAACTATACCCTTCAGGTCCCCCTTGAGATTAAAGGTGTACAACTCTCTCAGGGGAGATTTGAGGCAGAATAGAATAGGAACTTAAAGGAGGAGAGTCAGAAATCCTACACAAACACCACCTGGTGAGATACTGAGGCAACAGCCTGGTGACTCAAACAAAAAAGTTATCAGAAGACAACTCACAACATCCACCCAGCAGCTGTGTTATCAAAATGCAACTTACAACATTCTCTCATACTAGAATGAGAGGAAAAGCAAGAAGGGCCCCCAACGCCATGAATTTGTTATAAATTCTTAAGTCAAATTGCTTATTTTTATATCAAACTTCTTATATAGACAGGTATCATACAAATAATATTTGTCTGACTCTGCACACCCTAGGGGAGGCATGATTTTACAATCACCAATTCTGTGATTAATTAATAAAATTCCCCCAAAATGACAGTGTTTTATCATGGAAATTGACATGCTAATTTTTATATTTATGCTAATGTGTTCTTGTGGTTCAATAGCCTCGGTAATAAAAAATATATATGAGAAAAACAGAGATGGGGGACAAGATCTATTAGATATCAGAAAATGCAGTTTTGTAAACTTTTTCCTATAGGTCCAGGAAGTAAAGAATTCTAAAGACAGAAAGAATTGCCCAGATATTGAGCCATCAATCTAAGAAATTTAGTATAAATTTGTTATTTGATAAATGATGGTGGTAAAATTTTTGATTGATGGGGAAAAGCAATTGTTGAATAAATTCTGGAAGAGCAAGGCAATATATATTATACTTCTTACTGCCTCCTCATTTTGCACATAAAAGATTAAGCCCAGCAGGGCATATAATAAAATAGAAGATGCTAAGTGTGATTGAAGTGGGAACAAATGTTCCAGAATGAATTGCTGGAAACCTGCTATTGAATTTTATTTTTAGGATACCAGGCTGTTCTGAGTCAGGGCAACAATGTAAAATTTAATAAAAAGAAAATAACCTTTGCCCTTTAATGCCATAGATGATTTAAATGAAGGTTCTTCAGGGTGTTAAATTTTCTGATATATTATTTCAATTCTGTATCCTACTGTGGGGTGCAAATAGACATAAAAGTAAGTAGTATAAAATATTTAAAGACTTTTTTAAGTAGCAGGCTACTTGATATGATCTTCACTGAGGGGGCTTGATGGATTAAGTCTAAATTTTCTTTCAAGCTTCAATCCCAATGCTACATCCTTAAGAATAAAAAGACCTGTAATTCTTTCTTTTCAAGGAAAATGACAGGAGAAAAATTCCTTTAATATCTAGAAATTGTATTCATTTCAAAGCCATGGACTATAAAGATCAGGTACTAAGAGAGAAAAATAGCATTTTGGATTAATTTGTACACCTTTGCACATTTATCCATAAAATATATGATTCTTTATTAAGCTTGCTTTGCTATCCCAGTCCAAGAACAGCACATGCTGTCAGATGCTGTGCCATATCCCAGAGTTCAGCTCTTGCATTTAGTAAACATGCAGATTTTTCACACTATAGCCTGCAAAAAGACACTATATTCCATAACAGTTTACACAATATTCTATTCCTGAACATCAAGGGAAAAGAAATGATCTTCAAATAGAAACCCTGGAGCAGTTAAAAAAAAAAAGGGGGGGGGATTAAGAAATACTTAATTTGTGGGGGACATAAAACTTTTTTCAAACACTTGAGCATGTCAAACTTCATAAACCCATAATAAAATCATACTGAAAGGAAATTTCCAAACTCTGGGAAATTTAGAATACAATGTGTGTCAGCATGGTCTACAGATTGATGACCTCTCAGGGAAACTCTCTAAATTTTAGTGGGAAATCAAGGAGAGAACTTTTGTTCCTTTATTTTTTTTCCCTGAGACCATGTTGAAGCCAGCACTTGGGAAGCAATGGGGGACATTCTCTACCTTTAGTGCCAAAGATGCTTTCCTCATGGTCATAGATGTTAAAATAAGCCTTGGAAACAACCCTCATATTTTGTCCATTCACTGATAGGGCTTTTCTTAACAGAGAATAAGAGATAGCCTCCACTAGAATTTTTAAGGAGCCAATACATGGTGAAATTTATACTTCACATGTTTTGAATTATCACAGCCGACTTCAAATTGAAATATTGTACTTAAAAGTGTAGATGTTGTGGTCAGGTTCCCAAATCTAAATTCACGGGTCTATCATTTAATAACTGTAATGGTTATTACATTGGTTGCTCATGTAAATTTTCTGGGTATGACACCTCATCTTTAAAATAGTTTTAAGTGTTTAATATAAGATTCTAATTTAAATTAGAATGTTATTTCCACCCATAGAAATGAATTCTACTGGAGAAATAAAATGATCCCTAAACCCTACTTCCTTTCTTGGAACTGTTTAGTTGATTGAAACTATGGTGTTGTGGGTTTTAAATTTGAATTTTTTTAATTTAAACTGTTCTCACATCAAGATAAAAGATGAAAAGGAAAAAGACTATCATTTTCATAAGTTCCCTTCTCAATTAAAAATTTTATTAAAATACCTACACAAATGGGAATAATTATTACATTTTATTCTATTTCTCTCATTTCACATATTGTAAAAATGCTTCATCATTTGTACATTTATATTATTAAGTAGTATTTTATTCACTGCATTACACCTTATTAATTTGAAATAGTATGATTTACATATACATTTTTCTGTTATTGAACATTTCTAACATTGTTGAATTTTCACTGTTATATGACAATGTATAATCTTCCTTAATGAAGTTTTTTTTCCCATTTTCATAATAATTTTTTTAGAGTTGGGATTACTAGTATAAAGAATTTAAACATGTTTATAATTCTGGAAATATTTACTAAAATGTATTCCAAAAGGATTACATGAAAGAAAATGTTCCATTGCAATTTTAGCTATGAGTATACTTAAATACTAACTTGATTTTAAAAACACATAGTTTGTTCTTATCCTGCTTCAATTTTCTAGCTCATTTTTTCTACGTAGCCACTGCTCAAAAATAATGCTGCCATCAATATTTCATATCTTTTTTATTCATACCTTGCAAAGCAGTTATCTAATTAATATTTTTAAAAATGAATTGAAGCAAAATAATAATATAATTTATTTTAAAAGTACTTGAGATATTTTCTTAATCTCAAGGATAAGGTAGTTTCAAGAATTGTTACTATCCCTATTTTATAAGTGGTAGGACTATGAGGGTTTGCTCAATGACACCTGGCTATTAAGTGATAATACAGGCTTGCTAGACTTTTTTTTAAACTTTTTTTTATTATAGTGACATATGCACATTGAAAGTTTCCCATGAAACCGCTTTCCAGTGTACCATTTAGTGGTAAAAGTTGCATTCACAATATTGTACTACCAACATCATTTATCCAAACTTTTTTATTACAGCCAGCAGAAACTGCACCCCTTAAACAATATCTCATACTTGCCCTGACCCTTTGGCCTATGGCAACCTGTAATCCACTATCTGTCCCTATGAATTTGCTTATTCCATATATTTCATATAGGTAAGATCATACAATATTTGTCTTTTTAATAAAATATCCATTTTTAATTTATAATGAATGCCACAATAT
This sequence comes from Cabassous unicinctus, assembly GCA_029593785.1. Taxonomy (NCBI): domain Eukaryota; kingdom Metazoa; phylum Chordata; class Mammalia; order Cingulata; family Chlamyphoridae; genus Cabassous; species Cabassous unicinctus. Next base: position 44,274 of record JAQZBX010002835.1, on the reverse strand, counting down.
TAAATTCTATTTGTCTTCTTTTACATTAGAATGCTTACAGAATCTCCTCTCTCCAGTTTTCAATGCATGCTTGTTAAGTTGCTTTGCTTTGTTTCAGACAGCATATGCACAAAGGATATGTCTTTCTATGGTTTTGGACCTCTGCCCAAGCATGTTGATACCTCTATGACATTGCTGCTTAAGCTGTGAATTCCAGTCTTTGCACCTCAGGTTCTTTCCTAAAATGTTGGGTATCTGCATGGCTATTCTTCAACTGTCACACCAGGTGCCATGGAGACATCTTGGCTTTGCCCATGACAGCTCTTGTTCCAAGCTGCTGCTCTTGGTCACTCAGAGATGTCTATCCTCAAGAAGACTTAGAATAAATCCTTAGTCTTAATTTACTTCCCTCCATTTTTTTTACTTGGCATTTTTCTACTGCTCACTTTGTTTCCTTCTTTTCCTATATATATATATACCACACTTTTTAAATGAATTCATTTGTTGGTGGACACTTTTGTTTCTTCCATCTTTGGGCAATTGTGAATAATGCCACTTTGAATGTTGGTGTACAAATATCTATTCAATCTCTGTTTAAATTCTCTTGGGTATATACCTAGAACTGGGAATGCTGGGCTTTATGGTAATTCTATACTTCATTTTCTCTGGAAATATGAAAATGTATTCTACAGTGTCTGAACCATTTTACATTTTCATCAACAATGAGTGTCTTCCTATATCTTCATATACTTTTCAAAACATTATTAATTTTTTATTTCTTTAAAGAGCAGCCATTTAATTGGGTGTGTAATGGTATCTCATTGTGCCTTTGATTTGCAATACCCTAATTGCTAATGTTATTGAGCACCTTTTCATGAGCTTATTGCACATTTGTATATCATCTTTGGAGAAATGTCTTTTCAAATCTTTTGCCCATATTTTAATTGGCTTGCCTTTTTTTGTTGATTTTTAGGATTTTTCAAAATATATTATGGAATTTAAACATTTATCAGATATGCGGCTTCCAAATATTTTGTCCCATTTGGTAGTTTATCCTTTTATTTTCATGATGAAGTCCAGTTTTTTGTTTGTTTTTATTTAATTTTGATGAATTCCCATTTACTTTTTTTTTTTTTTTTTTTTTTTTTTTCTTTTTTGCTTGTACTTTTGTTGTAAAGTCTAAGAAACCATTGCCTAACAAAATGTCCTGAACTTAGTTTCCTATGTGTTCTTCTAGGAGTTTCCTAGTTTGGGTTAATAAATTTAGGTCTTTGATCTATTTTTAGTTATTTTTGATTGAAGGATACAATTTCATTCTTTCACATATGGGTGTCCGTTCTGAATATCATTGGTGACACTGGTCATCCTTGTCTTGATCCTGATCTTAGAGAAAAGCTCTCAGTCTTTCACCATTGAGTATGATATTAGCTGTGTTTTTCTCTTATCTTGCCCTTTATTTATACAAATTTCATTTATTCCTCATTGTCATTTTTTAGTGTTTTTATCAAGAAAGGGTACTGCATTAAGCAAATGCCTTTTCTACTTCAATTGAGATTATCATGTGTTTTTTTTATTTTATTAATGTTGAATATTATATTAATTGATTTTCTGGTACTGAATCATCCTTGTATAACTAGAATAAACCACAATTGGTCAATGTGTATATTTTTTATAATATGTTGTTGGATTCAGTTTGCTAGTATTGTGTTAATTTTTTCATCTATATTCATAAGTCTGTAATTTTCTTTTCTTGTGCTATCTTTATTTAGCTTCAGTAATAGGGTAATGTTGGCATCATAGAATAAATTAAGAATTGTTCCTTCCTCTTCAGTTTTTCGGAAGGTCTTAAACAAGATGGTGTTAATTCTTCTTGGGATGTTTGGTAAAATTCACCAGGGAAGCAATATAGTCCTGAGGTTTTCTTGTTGCTCTGGTTATAGAGGGGTTTTTGATTACAGATTCAAGCTTATTCATTGTTATTGGTCTGTTGGGATCTTTATTTCTTCTTGGGTCAGTATAGGTAGTTTATATGTTTCTAAGATGTTTGTCCATTTCATCCAGGTTATTTAATTTGTTGGCATACAGTTTTCCATAGTACCTCTTATAATCGTTTTTTTCCTGTGGCATCAGGAGTATTGTCTCCCTTTCATTTCTAATTTGACATATTTTTGTCTGCTTTCACTTTTTTTTCTCAGTATATTTTAAGGGTTGATAGATACTCATAAAACCAAATTTTGATATCATTGATTTTTTCTCTTTTGTTTGTATAGTTTCTATTTCATTTATCTCTACACTTATCTTTATTTCCTTCTTTCCACATGCCTGTGTCCAGTTTGCCCTTCTTTTTCTAGATCATCACATTGTGAGGTTTGTTCTCATATTGAGATTTTTCTTCTTTTTTAATATAAGCATTTAGAGCTATAAATTTTACTCTGAGCACTATCTTTGCTGCAACCCATAACTTTTAGTATGTTGTGTTTTTGTTTTATTTCTCCTCTAGTATTTCAAATTTCCCTTGTGAAATCTTCTTGTATATTTTTCCATACTTTCATCTGCAACCTACTTGTGTCTTTGAATTTATGGTGAGTCTCTTGTAAACAGCTTATTGTTGGCTCATAGTTTATTTTTCAAATCTATTCTGCATATCTCTGCCTTTTGAGTAGAAAGTTTAATCAATTTACATTTAAAGTGTCTATTGAAAATGAAGGAATTTTTTCTGCCATTTTGTTTTCAGGTTTTTAAAATTCTTTATTTGTTTGTTCCTCAATTCTTCTGTTAATGTCTACTTTCATAATGATTTGCCTTTTATACTGTAATGTTCAGAACCTTCTCACTTCTACTTTATATATTTTTCAGGTATTACCTTTGTAGTTAACATAGGGCTTAAAATTAACATCTGAAATCTATAACAAACACATTTGATTTTATACCAATTTGAGTTGAAAGCACATACAAACATTGTTTTTATACCCCTCCACCACCCCCACCTTTTTGTTGCACTTGTTACAAGTTAGATCTTTATACATTGTGTGTTGAAACCCATGGATTTATCATTATTTTTTATGTATTTGCATTTTAGAAAATGTAACATGTAAAAAGTGTAGTTAAACACAAAAATTACAATACAATATTACTGGCATTTATAATTACCATTTATGGTTACTTCTACTGGATGTCTTTATTTCTTCATTCAACTTCAATCCATAGTCTAATGTTTCTCCCTTTCAGTCTGAGGAACTCCTTTTATCATTGTTTCTAGGGAAAGTCTAGAGGTAATGAACTCTCTCAGCTTTTGTTAACCTGGGAATGTCTTAACTTATTCCCTATTTTTGATAGTCTTGATATTTATACAATTCTTGTTTGGCAATTGTTTTCTTTCAGCAATTTAAATATTTCAAACACTGATTTTTGTCTCCATGGTTTCTGATGGGAAGTCAACACTTAATCTTATTGGGTATCTGTATATAACATGTTACTTTTCTCTGGCAACATTCCGAACTCTCTCTTTGTCCTTGGCATTTGAAATTTAGAATACAATGTGTGTCAGCATGGTTCTCATCATATTTAATTTGTTTGGGTTTTGCTGGGTCTATTGAATGTGTACATTCATGTCTTACATTAAATTTGGGAAGTTTTCTTTCATTATATCTTGAATATTCTCACTGTCCCTTTCTTTCTTTCTTCTACTACTGTGATACTCATAATGCATATATTGGTATGCTCAATAGTGTCCCACAGATCTCTTAGGCTCTGTTAAGGTTTTTTCATTCTGATCCTGGTCTTCAATAATGTCAAATATCTAGTCTTTGAGTTCTCTGATTCACTTCTGTCAGCTCATTTTGTCAGTGAAATGAAAAAGCATCCAGGGAATTTTTCATTTCAGTTACTGCAGTCTGTCACATCATTATTAATTTTTGGTTCCTTTTTAAAAGTTGTATCTTTTTATGGAGATTATCGTATTGTTCATTCATTATTATCTGGATATCCTAGAGTTCTTGTCACTTTGACTTATTGGAGATCACTATTTTAAACTCTGTATGATTTGCCTGAAGCCTGGTATTCTTCATTAATGGTTTCTTAATTTTTATCTTGTTCTTTTCACAGTCTTTGCAATCTGGCTCTGTATTGGCTGGTGTTCTCCTTCACAGTTTAGCCCTCTATCAAGAAGATCAGCCTGACGTGTAAGTGGTAATTCTATTTACTTTATAGTATTGCTCACATTCTGTATTTGAACAGGGCTATTGTTTCATAATAAGAGTGTAGGCTCTTTCCATACAATGCCAGGAAGGAATTGATGGAAGGGTCTTTAAGAGAACCATAAGCTTCTCCTATGCTTTTTAAAAATGCATTTTCATGATTTTGAGTACACCCAATTACTGCAATCCTTTAACAGTGTTTTGGAGTTTTGAGTATGATGGCTGTGCAAGATTTTTCTAGTTGTTCAAACATTTTGTGGAGAAATAGAAACCTGAAATATCTTACACCACCAACTTGGTCCTCTCATTCCAATATTTGTCATCCTTTGTGTCTGGCTTATGTCACTCAATATGATGCATTCAAGGTTCAACAATGTTGTGGCATGTATCAGAACTTCATTCATTTTTACATCTGAATAATATTCCATTGTGTGTATATACCACATTTGGTTTACCCATTAATCTTAAAATTACACTTAGGTTGTTGCCACATTTGGCTATTGTGAATAATGCTGGTGTAAACAATGGTGTGCAAATAACTGTTTGAGGCCCTGTTTTCAATTATTTTGAGTATATATTAAAATGGATTGCTACCTTTTTGATAGCAAAAGCTGAAAAACAAATTAAAATTTTCTTTTTAATAAATTTTAATTTTTGAGTAATTTTGATTTACAGAAAAGTAGGAAGGATATTTTAGAGAGTTTCCATTATTTCTTACTCAATTTCCCCTGATGTTAACATTTTACATCACTGTAGGTACATTCATGAAAACTATGAAATGAACATTGGTACATTACTACTGGCTAAACTCTAGACTTTGTTCATAGTTCACTAGTTTTTCCACTATTGTACCTGTTCTGTTTCAGATTCCAATCCATGTTAACACATTTCGTTTTAAATGACTTAAAATTATAAACTGTTTGATCATAAACTTTATGACATAGAACTTTCCATTGTTGCAGTTTCACCAATAATTTTGATAATTACTATTTCTGAAAAAATAGATTCATTCATTTGCATCTAATGACTATTTTACTTCTAAGTGCATATTTCTCTTAGAAAACCCCAGATGAGAGAAATGAAGGACTTAAGAAAAATTTAACAATTAGATCAATAAGACCTTTGGTTTCCCTCCCCACCCCCACTATATATGGTTTCTTTGTACAAAGAATCTACTTTAATAGTAGTGAATGCCTGTGGGTGTGAGGGCCACAAGAATTTATTCAGGAATTATTAAGTTCATTCAAGAGTGCTATACATTTAAATATTGCCTCTACACTGTGACCAAACATGTTTTACATTTATAAATTAATGAAAATATGAGCAAAAGCACTTAGCCCTGTTGATGGTAAGGCAGTAGTAATAAGGTAAATAAATGTTGGCATTTTCTTCTTAGTTTCAATTATTCGAGGGTCTTTTTTCTCCCATTCATTGTGACATTCTGTGTTTTTTACTGCATTAATGATTTTTATGTGTATTGTCTAATTTGATTCTCACAAAAACCCTATCAGTTAGGACCCTTGTTATACCCATGCCACAGAAGTAGAAATTGAAGGTTTGAGTATTTTAAGAAACTTTTTTCCAGACACACAACTAAATAGAAGAGTGTGGATTTGAAACAGAGTCTGTATGATTCTAGAGCTCATATTCTTACTAATTTCACTTCTTTGTCTCTCCTGCTTTGACTCCAGGCTAAACTGTTCCCCACTGGATTATGTATTTATATTTCTTGCATTTTAATAAAAGATTGATAATTGACCCAATGGCCTTATTGGGTTAGTTTTATACTTTTGTTTTCTGGGTGAAAACTTGGAGTTGGATATGTAGTTTATAGTTCGGGTAAATTTTCAAATACCAAAAACCCTAGGAGCATAATGGAAGCAGAGAAGCAGTAGTTTTAAAGCAAACATATAGACATACATTGACACAAACAATTGTATATTCATTTGTTTAATTAAGCATTTTCAATTGTTTTTATTAATTCTAATTGGCATTCATAAAAATCATGTAATCAATATTTAACAGTAAATCCCACTATTGTAATTTATTAAAATCACATAATAAATTGCACTAAATCTCATTATTACTTTATTCATCTATTTAACAACCACATAATTATATAAGCTCTTTAACTGGTAAATTTTTGTTTATGTACAGAGGATGACACAATCCTTCAAAGCTGGGAAAATGAAGTGAAAATTTGAAGTAATTATTTGCATGACTCATGGAAAAACTTCCTGTGGATATACCAGCTGATTTTTTAAGTGAAAATATAGTAACTTCAATTTGTAAGGGCACTCAGTTATAAGAAATTTTATCAGATTTTTTAAATTTAACCTTCCTCATAATCCTGTGAGATGAACATAAAAGCTATATATGAATGTCTGTACTTTATAATAAAGTCATGTAAACTGAAAACATATGCCTTTGTGAGTTGTGCTTGATCAGTTTGGGCTTCATTATAGAAATAATTTGCAAATAACAGTCTTAAGACTGCTTTATAGTCAACATGTTTCTTCTCCTTACTTATGATGTTGTTGCCAATTTTTATGTATAAGGAATAGGGCTATTACCTTCTGATTATAAATCATTAGCTATTTCCTTCAACAAGTTTCCTCCTTCATAAATGACTAAAGGAATCAGGAGGCTTTTTAGAGTTGGGGAGAGACTGTAGAAAATAAACATTTTCACCCCTTCTTCTTGATCCAGTGGAAGAACTTGATATTGGAGCTAGAGGTACTATGTTCAAATGCCAAAGCCACCATTTGGTATTTGTTTAAGATTAACATCTTAAAGAATGAGTATACTACCAGTAAAATGTAAATAATATGAGCTAAGATGAATTATTTCCTAGGCATAAACACTGAGCAATTGCTTTACTTGCATTATTTATTGGTCATCATGACAACATTGTGAGGTATTGTTAATTTCCAAGCTCCAGTTGTCATTTTTAAATGATGGATGAAAACAAAAGCAACTCAACATTTAAGATATGGTTATTATGTGTGAAGCTTAGAGCTAAACATTTCCCCATGCATCTATGATAAGAGGAAAATCAGTTCACTTTAAGTCATCTATTAAGATGACTTAAAGGCCCAATTAAGTTCAAATTTTAACGAAATGTTTGGGACAGTAGGCTTGATTTCCAATTGCCTCTTGAGCTGTGTGTTATTTCTTCTTCAATTTGTAGATAATACTGTCTCCTGATCAGCGGTGAAAGAATTGAATAAGAAAGATTCTTCTGCTCCCATTCAACGCTAATGGCAAGCATCACTAATAAATTGCAGACCGTCTTTCTTCAGCACAAGGATGTAACTTCAGAATTCTTCTCGACAATTAACTCCAGGAAGCCTATACTAAATGGACAGAGTTGACATTTGAGACAAAAACTATTTGTCACCCAACCAAATATGGCTCTTTCCCTTCCTTCACAAGATAATTCTAGTTATTTTAAAGTACTTAATAACAAATCTCAATCCCAATTCTGCCTAACCTTCCACTAGCAACTTCAACAATGTTTGTTTTCTTAATGACCAAAGAAGCACTAAAAATAATTTTTCATATGGATTCACCAAATCTGCTGATGACTATGATAATACCATAAACTAGTCTGAGATGAATTTCTCTTTCTCATAATTGCAGAATCTACGTGTCCTTTTTGGTAGCTTTCATTTTTTCCTCTGAAATCATGTGAAACCAAAGATTTGTAACTGAGTTCACCTTCCGGGGCGTTCACAGATTCCAAATGTTCTGAAAATAATATTTGTTGTATTTTTGTTGGGCTACATTGCAACCCTTGGGGCCAGCTTTCTAATTGTAGTAACCATTGTCAGAAGCCCAACACTTTTGGGATCCCCCATGTACTTCTTTCTGGCTTTCCTATCTTTCCTGGATGCATGTTTCTCCTTTGTCATTGCCCCAAAGATGATTGTGGACTTCCTCTATGAGAGGAAAACCATCTCCTTCCAGGGTTGCATGACCCAACTGTTTGCTGAACATTTCTTCACTGGTGTAGAGGTGATTGTGCTCACAGCCATGGCTTATGATCACTATGTGGCAATTTTCATTTGCACTACCTTTCTATCCTGAACTGGAAGCTCTGTGGCACTCTAATGGGTGTAGCCTGGACAGAGGGTTTCCTGCATTCTGTGATACAAATTCTCTTTACTTTCCAGCTGCCTATCTGTGGTCCCAATGTCATTGATCACTTCATGTGTGACTTATACCCATTGTTGGATCTTGCCTGTACTGACACTCACATCCTTGGCCTTTGGTGGTGGCCAAAAGTGGGTTTATCTGCATTATAAAAGGCTCCTTGTTGCTCTTCTCCTATGGTGTCATCTTGCTGTCTCTGAGAACCCACAGTTCTGAAGAACATTGGAAATCTCCCTCCACCTGTGGATATCACATGGCTGTTCTGATTTTTTCTTTGCCCCATGCATTTTTGAGTGTGCATGACCACCATCTGCTTTCTCCTTTGACAAACTATGGAAATATTTTGCACCATCCTATCTCCTCTGCTCAATCCTTTGATTTACACTTCAGGAATAAGGAAGTGAAAAATGCCATGAGGAAGCTTTAGAACAGATTGGTGGCAGATTCTGAGGAAAAATTAAACATTAAAATTTTCAAAAAAAATTTAAGTTAAGGAAAGAAATCAAAATGGCCTTAGACAAAACCTTTGGGGAGGATGCACATTGTAAGGCAAAAGTAATGTGATGCTATAGGAAAAGCATTAACATGGGGGATCAGGAAAAGATGTTTGCATCTTTAGACCACTCATCAATTCTGAGTCAGAAACTCAGTTTCCTTATATGTAAATTAAAGAAAGTTAAATTTTATGCTTACTCAGAATCACATAATCAAAAATAAAGAATTGAAAGAGAAGAAACAAATTACCTATCAGACTGTTTGCCACTCATACCACATTTTGAGAAAACTTGAAGCTTTGTGGAAGAAGACAAAAATATCTTAGAGCTTAGGAAAAGAACCTTCCTAAAACTCATGTAAAATAAGAAATTGATTTTGTTAGTACACTGATCTTAGTGAATATAAATAAAAAACAACAGTCAGGGCTCAGGAAGGGCAGATTCAGGGCATTCTCAGAAGCTCAACTGTATGTGTTCCTATACCACCTAATTCCAACATTTAACAAAGCTCCATTAATATCTGGCTACAGATTCTAAGTAATCTGATGAATTTCCTGACAAATAAACCTGGTTGGCTCTTGTCTTGCCTAGGGGTGAGTTCTTCTTGGGTCAGGTGGTTGCCCTATACCAATCACCTGTGGAAGAGAAAGGTATCAGATTCCATAAAGGGTGTATGCCCTTCTAATAGTGGTGCTTATCTCTCATTTGCAGGCAATCTAGGGGAACTTTTGAGGGATCACTTTACTAGGAAACCGATAACAAAACTGCAGGTACAGCAAGACAATTGTAGGAGGACTAGAAGCCATAGGCATTTGAGAATTAAAAGCAGACTTTTTAAAGAGACTACATGTGAATTTACTTGTTGAGTTGAATTTTGTTGACTTTGTTTATCCAAGCATAATAGAAATCTGTTTAATAATTAATAAATTATTATTAAAATATAAACATATCTTATATTTTATTCCCATAATTAGGGTTCATTAGTCTCAAAATGCCAGGTGGCTTCTGGAATGAACTATTTCAATTTCCCCTAGCACACCAAAAGTAATAAAACGTTATTAATTCAGAGGTATATAATATTAATACAGGGTGTCATTAACTGGGTGGGTTAGGAGAGAAATATACCAAATGTAATTTATTTGCTATAGTTAGCCACAATGTTTTGATGATGCTCTTTCATAGTTTGTAACAATTGTTTCACAACAGTATAAGGTGTTGTAGCTGGAGTAATATATGGGAGCCATGTATGATGATATGCATGTTTGCTGTGCAAGCTCATAACTTGTACTATACACTTATTGTTTATGGATGTTCCTGTATGAATGATAAACTTCAATTTTAAAAAGTTAAAAAAGTTATTAATTCAGTATTGTGGAAAAAAATGGTAAATAATTTTTTTCCTTTCCTTAATCTTCCATATTAGTTTTATTCCTCAGGGTGATATTTCATGAGGAGGTCCATGGGGGATTAAAACTGGTATCTAGAACACCATCTGAACAAATTTGTAGTTCAAGTGAGTGATGAGGGATTACACATTTTAAGGAGATTTGCCTGCTTCCTTCCCTTGTTTTCCCATTATCTGTTTGTTGTCATAGCAAGGCAAGCCTCTTATTAGTCCTTTTCCTTTCCCAGGGAGATTCTTATTGTTAAGTAGTTGATTTACTCCTAAGAACTATCTAGAGAAATTATGATCCAAGGTAATTCCTCAATTGTTTCATGAATCTGTGAATCAAAGACTTGAAATACTAAAAAATGTTATTCTGACCAGACTATCATGACAGATTCATATCTGATTCATCATCACTCAAAATCAAACACTTTTATTATTTGAATATCCAACCTCTCATTATGGATACTGGTTATATTTTTCAAGAAGGAAAAAAACGTAATATTCAGCACAAGAAAAATCTAATACTGAATGCCATCTCACCAACTTTTTTCATTCCAACAAAAGTTTGATGAACAGAAGTTTGCAAAATTTTCCCAGCAAGTGATCTTGTGTAAGCATGGTGAAATTCTTTCCAATTTTTTGAGCTGTTAGACAATTTAACTGTTCCACTAATAAGTTGACTTTCTGAAGTTACTGTTGTATAGCTATTAAAATAATTTTCAGAAATATCAATTTAAAAAGTGATGATTTTGATAAATGTCTCTGGATATTTGAAAGAAGACAATAAAGATCTGATTATTAACTTAAAGTAATGAGATTGTATTAAATCCTAAATCAGATAAAATCACAACTTTGCTGAAAACCTTGTAATTTCACTAGAAAAACTTTACCTGTTCTGGCTCACTGTCACTCCCATGACTGTTTCTCACCTTGCTCTCTTTGCTGCAGTCAAAACGGGTTCTTTCCCCTTCTGTTAACACATCAAAACACATACTGCCTCAGAGCCTTACACATCTTTCTTGGCATGAATCCTTCTTATTCCATGTTTTATAACTAACTCTTTACTCTCCTAACTGAATCTTATTCTACCTATGTTTGTAAAGTTGATACCTACCTGGCTCCCATAAACAACCCATACCCTCTACCTACTCCTTATTTTTCCATAGCACTTATCACCCTGTTTGACTGGGAAGTTTGATGCTCATTTACCAGCTGTTCTTATTTTCCAGGCCAAGGAATTTCATCATATTACTGAACTATGTTTTAAAAAGAAAAAAAAAATCTTTATACTAGTCATTAAGAGATTTGGATTCTAAGCTTAGTTATGTTACTCTTTTAGCTGTGAGAGGTTGAGTGAAGTATTTCCCTTCTCATGGCGTCAATTCCACATTTAAGGAGGATAAATAAAAACAATAATATTTTTCCTCATTTTCTCTGAGCCAGGGAGTCTTTCTTTTTACATGTATCTTCTTTAATCTTTGCATAACCTTAAAAAGCCATGCCTTCTTAGTTCCATTTAATACATTAGAAAACTGAAATGCAGAGAGTTTAAATGACTTGCAAAATTTTTTTCTCAAAATTTTTCTTGTTCATTTTTTACAATAAATGTCAGAAGTTGGGGAGTGATTTTATTCAAGAAGTTTCTCTGGGACACTTGGACATAGTAGCTGCCAGTGAGCCCTTCAGTAAAAGTGCAAAATGTGGACAACCTACTCATGTCATTATCCCATCTCCATTTCTGTCTCACCAGCTATCTTCCCCACCTCCAAACAGCCTTTCACTTCATCCTCATTGATGGTACTTGGCTGGCAATGGTGTGGCCAACAGGTAAGTTGCAGGTCAGAGTACTAGGTAGTAATATGGTCCCCAGGTAGAAAGGTAATTTTATAATCTAATCAGTCCCATTTTTAATAGCTTGCAATCATATTCAAAAGAAAAAAAACTGAACCTTTTACCCTGTGACTAGAAGAGCATATACTTTCATACATATTTTAAAATAAAAAGAAAATACAAAAGACAAGTATTCAATATTTCCTTTAACTTTTACTTTGATCAATTCTCTAATGTCAACATTGATATGAAATCATAGATGAGATTAGAAATGGGACAATTTAATGTTGATTATTTTAAATAAAATAAATTATTATCATTATTTTTTCCATTTTACAAAAGAAGAAATTACAAAATGAAGAGGTAAAGAAACTTGAGTACATGCACACACAGGTACATGGTAAGAACAGCTCTCACATCTACCACACATATTTCACCAATCTGTGCCATTAACTGGCTCCAAAGGCTTCCATGAGATGGGTTTAAGGAAACTATAAGGAGAAGGGAATGGTGTTTCCTCACTTGCAATTCAGAGTGAGTTGCAGTTTTACTAATTGGCCATGTGGTTTCTTTTTGCCCTTGGATTTTCTGAGTTTAGTGGCCTTTTTGGACAGGATTGTTAGTAATATTTTCCTTGGAGCTGCTACAACTAACAGCTTGTCTTAGGCATTGAAAACTTTTGTGAGAATTACTGAAGCTATCCAATGAAGTAAAAAGAGAAACATTTAACTTTTGCTTCTCTAAAGGAGAAATTAGAAAGACTATTGTCCTCAGAGGCATATCTCTCTCAAATGACAGTAATAGCTTCTTCCATAACAGAGTTTTCAGGACCTGTATTGCAGTAAACTTTGGTGTTTTTTCCAATGCAGTGCTTCTGGGAGGAACTTTGTAAAGTCATACAACAGAAAAAAGCCCTTTCTCTCCAGAAATCCCTCACTAATTTTAACCTCCTGTGATAGAGTGCATCAATAAATCACAGTGAAGTGTAGATTTCCTAGCTTATCTGGACTTAATTTGATTCAACTTCTAAGTAAATGAAATTTGAAGATAGGAAAAATATACTTTATTAGAAATCATCTCTTTGAAACTAGAGACAATTTTTAAGTCCATCTTAAATATTTTTCTTCACATGGTCTCCTGAAGAGTGATCTGATGGACTCCTTAATCAGTTCATTTCCTAAAAAAAGATGGAGCTCCGGAATAGTATTCTAAAAATGAAGGATTACCATGGTCTATGGCTCCTAAGCCTTCCCTTTTCTCAACAAAACACTATAATGTTTCTTAAAAGCCCCTGTGTTCACAGAAGGGGCAAGTAACAAATTCACCATCATGTTAAAGGCCAGGCTGGCATAATTTTCTATTATTGGGAGTCTTCTCATTTAAAGTGGTTAAGGTTAATGGTGATATTTCAGGAACAGGTTATAAAATAAGCCTGCACCTACACACTTGCCCTAGGGGAGAGAGTTAGGAGTTTATTTGGGAAAAAAGAGAAGATGGACTAGATTTAGAATTTGGGAACCGGGTATAATTTAAACTGGTTAAAATTTCAGTAAGGAAAAGTAAAAGTTAAGGGTGTTAAAGAAGAGTAAATGACACAATCCAATACAAGGATGTCCCCCAAATTCAAAGAGTTAGGGTACCCTAGGAATTCATTGATAAAATTCTGAGGTGATGTCATCCATTTTGTTCAAGTGCTGCTTTCCCAATTTCATTTCTTTTTGCTTATTTAGAGCAAGGCAAAACAGTATGGCATGGATTGGCTTTCATCGCTGTCTAGTATCTGCCCACAGATTTATAACTGAAAACTTTTTGAATAAGAGTGAATATTTCCTAGAGGTCATATATATTTTTACCTAATGTAAAATGTGCTTCTCCCCTTCTTACAATCTTTTACTAACATTTCTTGCCTTATTGCTTCTTTCCACACAGCCAAGGATACCCTGTTTTCTTTTCTTTCTTCCATTAGTATTGTACTGAAATTAAATTATAATTAAGTCCTTTTCTCTTTTATGCTTATCATTGATAATTGGAACTGTCATTCAGAGTTTTTAGTTATAGTAACAAAACTACTGCCATTATAGTGAGGTAACATTTTTTTTGGTTGGAGTGAATTAACATTCATGTTTTGTATAGATCAAGTAGATTTTTAGAGTAAATGGAAAATTTGAGTTAGTAATTTTGCAACATTTTTATCAAGAAAACCCATTATAACCCATTTTTAGCTTGTCTCTATATCCAACTCCCTAATTTTTTTTCCTTCCTTTCCACTTTCCTTTCCTATCTTGGAAACCTTTTTTTCACATCTAATTGGAGGAACACCTAATGAACATTGTTCTCTATAATTGTCTAAACCAAATGAAAAGTAAATATACAACTCTAAGATAAATATCATACACCTTAAGGGATTTATTGAGTATGTGTATGCACTTTAGTGAACACATGTGCTCAAAAAAATTACAGAATAATGAGACATAAGTTTATTAGATAAATTTTATATCATTTGAGGTAATAAAAAGAAAGAAAAATAGTTCCATTCTTTAGGAAAGAGGTGTTCAGTAAAAGAAATAATAATAAAATGAAGGAAGGAAGGAAAAATTGTGCAATTTAATTTTGCTTTTTTATCCTATTCATGCTTGTTCTTGAAGTGATTTTCTTTTGGCTGCAGTTGAGGCTGCCATATCTCAGTTCAGATTTTGGAGAAGAAGTTAGTATTATAATTGCTGATATTATCAGGATTTCCAACCTAGTTATTGTTTGACATTCTAAAGAAAACCAAATTGAAAAAATAGGACAAATAAGGACATATTCTCACCAAGTTACATTTAGAATGTCACTAATATTTGAAAGTTAGTTCTCATATATTACTAATGACTCTGAACACCATAATAAATGGTACTAATTATGCAGTTATAGCTCTGAAGAGCAGAGATGTCAGAAATGACTCTGGAGTAGACTTTCAGCTCTTCAGCCTTTCAAATGTTTTAGTCTAAGCTGATACATGATTTTTACTGAAAGCTAAGGTTGAAGTTGAATTTCAGAAAATTTCTATTAAAAATCTTGTACAAGGTACTCAAATTTGAGAAACAATACCTACACATGAAAATGGTGTCATTTATATAAACAATGGAAACTTCAAAGGGAAATACTAGTCTTTGCATATGAAGGTGGAGCTGTGCCAGGCTCTGAATGACAGGTAGGGGAGTAGAGTGATGTCAGGAAGATGCTGTGTATGACTGCAGAGTGCATGAACTCATGGATGGAGAGAATGGAAGGAGGCCTGGATCACAGTTGTTGCCTGCATAGCAAACTGGAGACAGAAATACCACAAAAGGTAGCTAAAGTAATGTCTTCAGAGAATATTTTACTATGGTAGCAAAATTAGAGTTGCTAATATGAGCCAAATTCATTAGCTCAATATTAGGATTCAGCTCCAAAGCTTCTTTCCAAGAAACTATTGGATGCTAGAAGATATCACTGGGGAATTGAAAAATTACAGTACTTTTTAGAGTGGAAGTGGTTTTTAGCACCAAACATTATGAATAATTAAAGCATTGCATCAGCCTTGGACATAAAGAGAACTTGTGGGAAGGAGACATTGTGCACAGTTTGCTGTACACCTAAGGGAATTCTGTGTTTCCTTCCACACTTCATTAGCCAGATGCAGATGCTAGAGTTCCAGGGATTCTATAAGTAGGACTTATAGATCAGTAGGGCTGATCTAAAAAAATACATCATTCTCATTACCTCAATGTAGCCCATGACTGTAAGAAATCCTACCCTAAGCAGGGGTTCTTAACTAGGGTTCTGTGAGCTTGAATTGAAATTCAAAAAGAAAACATTATTTTTTGTGGGGATGTGTTGGTGTACGTGTGATATATTTATTAAATAATACACAGTATAGTGTGGACTTAATAAGGTGTCTATGGTTTTCACCTGACTGGCAAAGTGATCCATGGAACAAAAAAGTTAAGAACCCCTGCCCTAGAGAAACACTTGACATATACATATAATCTTCTAAACATCTGTTAAATTATATTGGATTTTTAAAGTATGAAATACAATGAAGATTAATCTATCTTTGATTATTCAGTCTTTCTGAGTGCTACAATTTAAGGGATATCTTGTAGGTTGAAGCATCTGAATTCAGAGTCTGACATGAGAAGGTATCAGATCCTGGAGATTCATCTATTTCTTCAGATGTGTAACAAATCAGTAAGAGAGTAAAGATGATGCTTCCCATTTTCATTTTCTAAACAGGAGATAGTTTTCCAACTTGGCCAAGCTTTGGAGCCCTGGCTATATTCTAAGAATCAAAAACCTTATTATATCATGCAATACTCTAAGATTCTTCATTATCATGTCTCTCCTAACCTTTGCAAGTCCTCCTTATATATTTGCCTCAAAAAGTTCTGGAATGAAGAAGAGTATGGATGTAGGTATGTAAGGGTAGATATAAATGTTTTTAATAGACATGATTCTTATTAATAAAAGCATAATCATACCTTCAAACCTAACATTCTAGATCAAATGTTTTAATGGTATTTAATAAATAAGAGGAAGTCTTTCTGCCATCAAAGAAACTCTTTCTTCCCTTTACAGGAGAACAATTTATTTTACTATTCTAGAAACAATATTCCAAATCACAAGTTAAGTGGCTAGGAATTGATATTTAATAATTGATATTTAAAAATATAAACATGGGTTATTTTTTGGATTACCAGTTTTTCCATTTTCCTGATGAAAACAAAACAACAAAATAGAACATTCTACTAAATCCTTCACTCATAAGGCAGAGATTATTATTGTTGTTTATAAATATTCTAGTCCTATCCTTTTTTGGCAAATGGTTATATTACATTTCTAGATACCTTGTGGAAATTTATGATAGTATTTTATAAAGCTGAATATTGGTACTTCAGTACTTCCTGCAACCTATCAATTGATTTTTTAGGAGACATGTTCAAAAATGTGTTAGTTACACTGCTCATAATAGTCAGAATATTCATTGATAGGATAATGGATGAAGAAATCTTGAATAATCACAAAATGAAATATGGTATAAGTGAAAATAAATCTATAGCTATCTTTAACAATCAATATAAAACTTAGCAATCTAATGTGTATTAAAAAAAAAAGCCATTTCCAGAAGGCTGTATTTAGTATGGTAAATTCAAAAATTTTCAAAACTAAAAAAGTGTGATAAATATATTTAATTTTTTAAAATGTAAGATGAGTATACATTTAAAAATAATGTTACTGGTCACTTCTAGGATTAAGAAGGTAGTAAGAAAGAGAAGATTCTTACAGAGAGTTTTAATTATTTGTAATATTTTCAGTTCTTGGGATGGGTGGTAAGTTTACAAGTATTAAATATATTATATAAATAAATATTTAAAAGCAATCATATCAGAAAATGAAAGAAGGTAAAACAAGTGGGTTATGGCTGAATTCTGGCATTCACATTTTATTATGCAAAGTGGTTTCCTCTTTTTATCTGTTGGCTCTGCTTCTTTTGTGTTTCAATCAGGCTTCCTCAACTTGCTATCTTAAGATTATAGGCAGGAGCTCTGAGTTTATCTTCTCAAAAACTTTTATTAGGAAAATGGGAGTGACTTCCTTCAATAGCCCAAATGGAATTACTGAGTTTGCATCTAATTTGTTCATACATCCCTGTCTCAATCATTCCAACTTGGGAGAAGAGATAGTTTCTGATTGTCTAAGCAGGAGTCATGTTGCCGCACTTGGAAGACAACAATATCCAAATCATGTATACTGAAAATGGGGAAGATATGGTTCCATAGAGGAAAATCAGGGTTCAGTTACTCAAAGAAGGAAAATGTAGAAAACCCAGTCTTTCCTTAAACTTTGCTCTTTTGAATATCATTACTCTTTCATAATTTTACCCATGATTCTTTGAAAATGCTTCTTGAGCTCCTTCAGGGATAATTCTCTATTTTTCCCAGTTTTTCAATTGTTGCTTTATGGCTATATTTTCTGTTGGCTTACTTCCACAGTCTTTCTACCTATTTTCCTTGGGTGATCTCATGCAATCTCATGATATAGTCTATCATTTACAAGTACTGATTCCCAGATGTAGTTCTGCAGCCCTCATTGAATTTTATACTTTTTATAAAATCCAACTGTCAAACTGAGCCTGAGAGATATCATCATCCCCAAATCCTAAAGGTTGAGGAATGAGCAAACATAAAGAGAGGTGGTGGTTAATGCAACAATGGACAAAGTAAACTTATTAATATTGTAGTAATGGAAGAACATGTAACAATGATATAAAGATAGTGGCCACTAGATGTTCTGAGGGGAGGGGGAGAACATGGAGCATTTGTCGGCATTGGAATTAAGTGTAAACCACAATGTTAACTATAGACCTTGGTCGGTAGGAGTGCTTCAATATGTATTCATCAATTGTCACAAATGTACCACACTATTGTAGGATGGTATTAATAGGGGAAGATGTGAAAAAGAGCAGGGGAGGGGTATATGGGAATCCCTTATGCTTTGTAAATTTTCTGTAATCTAAAACCGCTTTAAAAATTAAGGTAGATATATGTAATATATATTTCAACTCTACTAAACATTTTCACTTGTATATCTTCTGGATACCTAAATTTCAACCTGCCCTCATTACCTTACTATTAATTCTAAGCTCCCCACACTGAATACCATTACTTAGCCATTAGCTATGACTTTCATCATCATTGTTTCCTAATACTTCCTGGATTTCAATTCAGGCTAGTGTGGGGCAAATGTGTGGAAAGAGAGCAAACCATGGAATAAGACAGTCATTGTTAATGAACACAGTGTAGAATTAAAGTGTGTAAAATGGGTAACCTACTTAAATTCTGTGTACATCTGATTTCTCTCCTATAAAATGTCATCCTTGAGGAGAACTTCCAGGAAAACGGTATAGTAGGAAACTTGAGGACTCACTCCACCTCCAAAACTGTTAGTGGACAAGAAGGAATGGTCTGAAACAACTGTTCTGGGGCTTTGGAGGCCAGTGTTGCACTGTACATCATCCAGGCAAGGGTGTGAGAAAGAGGCTAAAAAACTTCAGTAAAAAATTGTGAGAAGCTTGCTCCATAGTGACTGCTGGCTCCCATCCCTTGACCTGGAGGTGGACTCAGAGTTCAGTCCCTGACTGGCTGATACTCATGGAGAGGAACTTGGAAGTTCTCTTCCCCAAGATTGTGGGGGCGGACAGTCATGGGCATGGATGATTGAGCACTGATCATGGTTTGTGATTAATGAATTCCAATCACTGGGTCCTGACTCTGAGCAGCTGTTTCCACCTTCCCTGACACAGATGTCCATGACCATTGTTTCAACTCCTTTCTAGCATAGAGAAGGTGGAGGTTTGAAGACAGCACCTCCATAGGACTGGGTGGAAGAGTTTGGTGAAGAGTGCCATCTTCTAGGAAGATCAGGAAAGCACAGCTTCTGGGAATCATTAAAAAGGCTTCTGGCATCTTTCCTGACCCTCTCTGCAGAGCTCTTTAGAGCTGGTCTGTGTCCCCTTCATGGGTAAATAATGCACAGAGAGTCTTAATCATATCTCTTATTTATTAACCTGTTTGGTCTCTGCACAAACTAAAGGTATTATGGTGATGTTAGTGGTATTAGGGAAATCACACACCTGTTAAGTAGCCATCATTCAGACCTCATCTATTACCACTTCCTTCTCTGGGATGTCACAAACACTTGCTAAGTGACTCTCCAATGTCCTTCCACTACCCCCACCTCTTTTAGATTGTGTGTCATTCCATGACCTGGAGGAAGTATTAGTTAAACATGGTTGGGATGCCATGGAGCATAGTGAGAACATAGTTCTCAGAACCATGTTTTTAAGACTGTTAAATTTGGGTAATGTATTAGTCAGCCAAAGGGGTGTTGATGCAAAATAACATAAATTTGTGGGATTTTATAAAGGGTATTTATTTGGGGTAGAAGCTTACATTTATCAGACCATAAAGCATAAGTTACTTCCCTCCCCAAAGTCTGTTACCATGTGTTGTAGCAAGATGGCTGCTGATGTATGCCAAGAATTCAGGCTTTCTGGGTTCCTCTCTTCCTGGGACTTGTTTCTTTCTGGACTCAGCTGTCCTGCTGTCTCCACAAGGCCAGCTGTAGACTAACAGGTGACCAGGCTCTGTTTCTCTCCCCAGGGCTTGATTCTCTTCAAACCAAGCTGCTCTGCTCCACTGTGTGCTTACTTCCTCAGCCTCCAGCATTAAAACTCCCACTCTCTTCTCTGCCATGTAGTTTTTTCTATGAGTCCCCACCCCCAAAACTCAATGTCCGCCTGACATGGCCCAATCAAAGCCTTAATCATTATTTAATCAAGTAAACCTCTGAATCTAATATAATCTAGTATGCCCAGAGGAAAAGACCAGTTTACGCACATAATCCAATATCTATTTTTGGAATTCATAAATAATGCCAAATTGCTACAGGTAGTTCTAAAGTAATAAGGCAATAGAAAAGGGTTGGGCTGCACAAAAAAGGATCACTTGCCCTGTCAGTTCTGTCTATGCCATTCTTTGGTCTTAGGATTAAAGAATTCTCTTAGTATCGCCTACTTTAAATGCTATTTATCACCCATTTTAGTCCTTTGTCCTCAGTTAAGTCCCTTGTCTCCCTTTCCCATAGATTTTAGGCTCTAGGAAAGGACAATCTAACTTTATGAACAGGCATCAAGGAATCACGCTCTAGTAATTAGTCTGCTTTCTTTAATAATTTTAAAATTTTTCTTTTGTGTGAGCTGGAAGAAGGAAAAAAAGTATTCCAGTTCCCAGTGAGAGATGAAGGAGAAGGAAATGTAAATAAGACACCCAGATTTTTGCTATTTACCCTTCCTACACTAGTTTATAAAAGAACACTTGTCATTCTAGAAAGTTTATTGTCTCTGATTCACCCTTTGTATCTCTTCAAATCTCTCATTTTCTTGTGATGTGATCTTTTCTTGTCATATAGAATTTTTTTGTTTTTTTTTTTTAACCAAGAAGCATGCCTTTTATTTAAAACAACAGACTGATATACTAAAAAAAAATCTGAAAGAATACACACCAAAATGTTAATAGTGGTTTTCTCTGAATGGTAGAATAGGTAATTTATAAATCATTTCAGCATATCTGTATTTTATAATTTTCTATAATAAATATGAAATAATTATGCAAAAATATACATTTAAAACAAATGACAAAGAACTATTAACCACTACTGAATAAACTACTTCTATTTGAGGATTTAGTGTGATGAGCCATTTTTTAATTAAATGGTTTGTACTTTAAGGGGAAAACAAAAGAGTAAACCTTACAAAGGTGTCTTCATACTCGTTCAACTCAGGACACCAAGGATGGCTTAAAAAAATAAACACAACCAGTGACATGGTATTAAAAATACCAACTCTGTACACTTCTGAGTATTCAACAAAAATAACATTGGTTAAAGTGTCTGGCACACAGAAGGAACCTAATAAATATCAGTTGATTCTCAAACGGAATGATTTTGCCAAATAAAAATGACATATGCATCCACATGTAACTACTTAATAACAAACATGTAAATTATTTCACAAGTCCTTTTAATGAATAGTATTTCATCCTTAAAGAGTTCTTTAACCACCAGCAAAAGATTGCTTTCAAAATACTTTTAAGGCACTGATATAGATGCAAACATATTTTCAACACACTGAAATTAATGAAAGGCATACTGAATGAGGTAAGTATATAAAATAAATAATATTACATTTAAAACTGTTTATGCATAGTAATTTCATTAGAATCTCTAAAATTAGAACTACATTTCTATCTATCAGCCCTAGCAGCCACTTTTGGGAAACCGTATGATGATAGTTTTGAGACAACTGCTTAGATCAAATTGTTATACACACCAAAGATGCTTACTCATTTACTCATTTAACTCGTGGCTAAATATAACTAATAAGATTGTTGAAATCACTGAACTTGTTGCTAAAATTTTTATGCCTTTTGAACCATCCAAAATTTTTATGTCAAATGTCTGTATGTTATATTTTTCATCAGCACACTGTATTTGATACACTTTAATTTTTTATGCCTAAATTACATAAGCAAAAGAGTATCTCTGGTTTCTCCCAAAAAACCCTAGCTATTTTTAAGAAGACAGTAACAGAATTTCTATCACAATTAATCTAATATTTCTTGCTACAATTCATTTATATTGATAATAAACCAGAAATTTAAGCTTATATTAGAATTTTTTGATACTTTAGTTTTATATTGCTGCAAAAGAAATTACCATAAACTTGGAGGCTTAAAATGACAACCACTTATTATCTCATAGTAATCTGAGTGGGCTTAGCTGTATTCTTTTCTTTGGGTCTCATAAAGCTGAAATCCAGGTGCCAGTTGACATGGGCACTTATCTGGAGAGTCTACGGAAGAATCACTTCCAGGGTTATTCAGGTTATAATCAGAATTAAGTTCTATGCATTGTAGGACTGATTTCCCCATTTCCTAATTTGCTGTCAACCGGAGGTCCCTCTCACCTTCTAGAGACCACATTTGAGTTCCTGAATGTGGCCCCTCTATCCCTAAAGCCAGCGATGTGTTGTCAAATACTTGTGGTCTATTGCTTTCCAATTTCTCCTTCTGCTACCAACCAGAGAAAACACTCTGCTTTCAAAACAATCTTTTAATTTATGTGTTTAAGTTGGTCCCACCCAGATAATACCCATTTTGACTAATTCAAACCCAATTTATTAGTAACTAAAACTATACCTGAAAAAAACCTTCTGCCATGTAATATGACATTGGCATGTCATACCATCATATTTACAGTTCCAGGGATTAGGGCAAGAAATTTAGTGCCTGGGTATTTTGGAATTCTGTCTACCACAGTGATAAAGCAGTTTTGAAAGTCAAGCTTTAACACAAGAATCAGCAAAATATAACTCAATATTTCTAAGATGAAAATAATTTTAATCTTTCTCTTAACTATGCTACTTTCCCATCCTCTACCAAAAATGTCATTAATGAAATACAATGACATTCCCCAAAGTATGAGAGAAAATCTTGGAGTAAAATAAGTCTCTTTTTATATTAATTTAAATATTATTTGTTTTCAACTAAATATATGACTTTGATCAAATATTTTACACAATCAATTTGGTTATTAAAATACATTGTCTACATGCATGAATATGTAAATGCAAAGGAGGAAGGTTTTAAAGTGAAGAAGTAAATTTTCAGTTTTATATTTCTGCATAATGAGATATTGTTATCTTTTGTCTTATATATAATTTATTTCAAACTAAAAGTTATGGCTCAAATGCTTTTCAAGTTACCTACACTTTTCTAGCAAATTGAGACATAGAGTTCCTTATATTAATAATAATAATAACACTAATAATTATTATAATAGAGAAATCATAATATATTAAGTAGGATAAAAGTAGGGTATATAGAAGGAATGCACTTTCCATGATCTAAAGGCAGAAAGGCTGGAAGGGGGAAGGCCATATCAGCCAGTGGCCCACTCTTTCTCATCAGAAAAGAGCTTGACAACAAGATGGCAATCACAGTCTGCTTCAAGGGAATGCTAAGTGCTTGAACCCATGCATTTACTGTTCTGGAAACACAATTCCCCCCATATGTACACATGCATTTCTAATCATGCACTAAGCTATGTGCACCCCTGAGCTGCTCTATGGATTAACTAAACCCCTCTTTGTGCTGTCTATCCCTATATAATCTTTGTTTCACTGCTGAGCATCATGGTAACTACCAGACCAGCTATCACTGGGATTTGTGAGTAATAAATGGCATGACTGCTGCTGGCCTTCCATGCGTTTTTGTGGAATACCAAAAGTATTCATCCAACATTCCGGGCCTCAAACTTCTGCATTACAATAAAATACTGTGATTATAGAAGAAGAAGCTGAGTCCGAGGGAGATTAATATCTTATCAAATTAACATAACTTGTGAGTGGCAGATTTGGTATTCCAACTCTATCACCATGGGTTGAAAGTGTGAGTGGTGTACACTACTTCATCCTGGGTGTCTACTTAATTCATCTCCTATAAAAATGCCTACTTCTACTTATGTTTCAACAGCTACTAAATTGCATCATTAGCCATCTTCCTGTACATATTCACACCCAGACACACATGTATTTGCATCCATGCACATACACATAATTGAAAATAGTTATCTCTTCTTGCAATTTTTTTGACATCAAAATCACATATAAAGATGAAATTGTGTAGCAGTGAAACACAATTATATGTGCAGCTCAGGAGAAATTGAACAATGAATCTTTTAAATTATACATTCATTTGCAATCATGAAATATTTAAAACTATAAAAAATTTCTTAACAATCTTTTATGTTGTTAATGAAATTCTACTATGACTAGAATGTATAATTTAGAGAAATAAAGATAATACATAATTACAAAGCTCAATTCCAGGGATACATATTTGAGAGTCTTGATTGGACTTTGAAGGTCAGATATAAAATTAATAATTCAAACATGATTCTGAAATATCCAGCATATTATTTTATGATCTTATTTTATATTGAAAATCCAAAAATATTTAAAAATACTTATTTTGTGTAAAAGCACTCAAGTGTTTAAAAGCATCTTAGCTGAGGTCAAGTATAAATAAAGCTCTGAGATTTAAGCTGCCTAGCCTTTTTGAATTACCTATTCATGCTTCTTTGTAAATATTAATAGTTATATCTAATAGGGTCATTTTTGTGTCTCAAGCTAAAAACTGCATTTGAAGTGTTTACCACAATTACTTGCCCATTGTAATGAATGCTTGCAATTATTGCTATTACTCTTTGGCATCAAAGAAAGGTATATTATTAGATACAAAGATGAGAAAGAGCAGACCCTGATTTCATTGAACTAACAGTCTATTGAGAAGGTAAGATAACAATGCCATTAGAAAAAAAAAAAACAGACTGGCTATGAAATGGTAATCAAATGATCTGGATAAATCAGTAATGGGGAGTCCAATGGAATGACTTGCAGGTATGGACTGAGGTTCTAAGAAAGTTGACATAATGAAGATGAACTTTATTAAAAAGAGACCAATTAATTGGCCTTAATTATGTTAGGAAAAAGCAGAGTATCCTAAATATAAATAAGTGATCAGACTTTGTAATAGAAGCAGAGAAAGACCCAACATATATAATGAATTAATTAAGGTTTATTCACTGCATTGAAAGTAATAAGGCTATTTTTTTAACTTTTTTGGTCACTTCTTGAAGATATATTTGAAGCAATTTGAAAAAAATTTTAAAAAACACACACATTTAAAAAGTCAGAGCAATAAGCAAGTTAATGTCACCATAGTTTATTTTTTCTACCCTTGTTCAAGAATCACCATAAAGAATGCCAGTGAGATTTCTTCCGGGTCTCTCAAGTATCTTTAAATACTCCGCATAACTCTTTCAGCTTCTCCAGAAAGACCCAGACCCTGTGCATTTAGGGAACTGAACATTATTGCATATCACCACATTGAAGATAAGACAGACAAAAGCCAAAGTCCAGATGCTTCTGACAGTTTCCCTGAAGTTTGTGAAATAATTATTCTGACTACACATATAGTTAGTTTTAAAATGTTTATTTTAAATATAACTTGAAAACTAGGTACCAAGAATGAATCTTTTTGCACTTTTTTCTAAGATTTATTTATTATTGCTGAGTTAGAATAAATTTTTTTTCAATATTTTGTCATGAGTTCAAGTGGTCTAGATTATCGCTTCAAATCTTGGTTGGTATTGTCTTTAATCAATATGTGAATTCTTTTTCCTTTCCATTTTTCTCTTTTTTCTTTTCTTTTCTTTTCTTTCTTTCTTTTTATTGTTTTTGCTTGCCTGAATATATTTTAAGTCATCTTTTTTAATAACAATAGAATCATTCTTCTTTATCTGCTTGTATGCCAAAGAAATTATTTTTTCCCGTAATGATATACCCCAAAATATATATGATTTTTTTTCTTTTAAAGTGTTTAGATTCTTCTAATTTATTTCACATTTTGCATTTTAGCAGTCTACCAGTAAACTTTAAGAAACTTGTCCTAATAGAAAACACACAATGGATATTCTATCTTTAAATCCTTAGTTATAAACATGGGATGGTGAGATGCTGAGATAGGATGCTAAAAGAAAGTGTGGAATGTTGTTTACACAAATTCAAATAGAAAAGCAATGTGAGAAAAATGCATAAAATATTAAAAACATTTTCAAATTTTTGAATAAGTATAGCAATAAGCAACATCAAATAGTAAGCACATGATAGAAAATTTTGTTGAACATCTTGATAAATTAATCAATAAGTAATTGCAGAAAACACTTGATAAAAAATAGATTTTTGCATCTGGAAGTATCCATGATTTAAAAAAAAAAAAGTTCTTTGCATCTGGAAAATGCGTCTTCATTTTTTAAAGAGAAAATAGATGCCAGGAGTTTGAGAGACATTTCCTGCATCACATAATTGCATAGTGTCAAATAAAGTAAAGAGTCTTCATTTCTTGCTTTACTGCTATAGGTTCTTGTAATATTCCCTGAATTTTGAATTGAATTTAATATTATTGAAAGATATTCCATTTCCCAAAGTTGGAGAACTTCAAATTATATATCAAAGAGTTATTACTTTAATGAAGGTGGATCATATATATATTATGGAAATTTAAAAAACATCCCACAGTACTATTAAATCTCCTAAATGAAATATAAACATAAAATGATTGTTTCCTAGAAATGTTGGAATCAATCCCAAATTATAAAAGAGAGGTTACCTTTTATAGACTTATGTAGGCTATATAAGTCAGACTATGTAATACATTATTATTCTTATAGATATCTATACTCAATGACAAAAGGTAATGTGCTAAGCTCATTGACCAATTTTATTTCTCGATTTCACTTGTATTACAAATGTGTGAAACATTTACAGAATAATAGTCGTTTAAAAATTAATAAGAAAAGAGCTAATATTTAGTGAATTCTTGAAATGTATTAAATACATGTATCTGTACCAAAGTGTTTTAGATGGATTTTTTCACTTAACTCTCATAAGAATCCTTTGTGGGAGGTACTGCTATTATTGTTTTATGGATGAGAGAAACAAGGCTCAGAAACTTTCCTAGGATTATTCAACAGGTAAGCATATTTGAACATATTTAGACTAACTCAAGCACTCTCAACCACCATGATAAGATGTCTCTTTTGTGGATAAAATTGCAAATTTTATTTTAGAAGCTGAGGATTAGTCCTATATCATAGGATAATTTTTTAATTTAATATAATTTAAAAAGAAATCAAGATTACCCTGAAAACCATGGATAGATTATTTGATTTTCTTTTTGTATTTTTTTTAGAGGTCATGGTAAAACATGGTGAACATTTATATCCTGAATATCCCTTTCAATATGCTGTCGAATATAGATTTTCTTCATTAACTTGTTGCAAAAGAAAGGACCATTTCAGGTCATGAGAAGTTTTAACTATTACTGCATTTCTAGTGAGAAGAAATGTTATCAGAGTCAATTAAGCTTTTGGGTCACATACCCTGATTTTTCAGCATCCTCTCTGATCTGTTACAGATTTATTGTTTAATTACATTGCAACTGTAAGAGCCAGTGTTAGTTCAAAAAATAAAGAGCTATGTAAAAGAGAAAATTGTAGATTTGAGTACCCAAAAATAACAAATATAAGTTTTAACAAGTGATCTTGGAATTTATTTAAATTCTGCCAGGATTATAAAAGTATAAAAAGAGTCAAACTTGGGAAGCGGATGTGTCTCAATCGATAGGGCTCCCGTTTACCATATGGGAGGCCCCAGGTTTGCTTCCTGGGGTGAGTGGTGAGCTGACGCAGCCAGACGACCCAACAAAAGGGAGACAAGCAGACACAGAAAAACATACAGCAAATGGACACAGTGAGCACAAGCATCAGGGGGGATAAATAAATAAATAAATAAAATCTTAAAAAAAAAAAAGGAGTCATACTTTGCAATTCTGATACTGAAACCAAATCTAGATGTAAGTATAAAAGAGATGAGATATTGGTATAAATTTATACATATATAGATATTTCTTGTTTCTTTCTATCACATATCTCCTTGTGGAGGGGGAGGGTAAAATGTATATGCTTAGTAATATGCATCTGGAATTCAAGTAAAACATGTTCATTGGCTATAATTCCCCGGGAATACCACCTAGGCATGCATTCAATAATGTAAGTGAAGAAACAATGTAACTAGTGAGGAACAAGTTAGGTTAAGGTTAACTGAATTCTAACACTGGATTTTGATTCCTATTTTATTTTATTTTGTTTCATTCATTATGCAAAATAATATTTTAAGTCATATTAAAAATCAATAAATTTTAAATTAATTACAGAAGTAATATTGAAATACAATCTCTTTAATAAAGAAATAACAACAATATATAACATTAAAATCCTATTGGCTATAAGTTTCTATGTTCCCCAGATGTAAATATTTCCTTCCACAACTATGTTATTCATTTATGAAAATACAGGTACTCAAAGAAATTACATGACATTCTTCAGGTAGAAAGATAATTCATTGGATTATCTTTGTGTACCTTATGGCCTTTGCTCAACAATATATGTTGGTAATTTATCCGTATTAGATGTTTCAGGTAGATCCAACAATTAAATTTCTGCTTCATTTTCCATAATAAGTACCAATCACATGTTATTGACATTCTATTATTATTAGGTGTTTATATCATTTCTATTTTCCAAATTTTAATAATGAGGTATTAAACATCATTTTCAATGCTTTCTGGTATAGTTTCATTAGATGACATTCTGAGTCCCAAAATCATCATCAAAATTTTATATGGAGTGTTTTTTTATATTAGTTTCATGAAACTGAAGAGCAGAAAGATATATCATTGCTTAATTTGCATTTCTTTGATTCTAATGGGGTGGAGTATTTTTATACATGCTTATTGGCTAAGTTTGAAATTCTTTTCTGTTTATTTCCTATTGTGATGTTTTGTTCTTGAACAAAATTGTGTCACCACTCTTTATATTATAGATTTTTAGGATTTACACATATTTATTCCCATTATGCAATTTAAAAAAAAAGACTTTTTTCTGGTGGATTTTTTCATACAGAACTACTAAATGTATTGAATTTTTTTTCTCTATAAATTTTTTCATGTGCTTTATATTTTTCCTGCTCGAAGATATACATAATTTTTCTCCAATTTTTTTCTAGTTTTACTTGAAATGTTTGTATTTCTCAACTATCTGCAATACATACTTTCATGACTAGTGAGATAGAGTTCTCTTTATTCTTTATTTCCAGATGGAAATTCAGAATCAGTTAAAGGCTTATTTCACATCATTTTGAAATGCTATTTTAAAATAGAATAAATCTCAATATATTTATGTGTGTGCTTATTGACTGTCTTTAAGTCTATCAATCTGTCTGTTTCAGCATTGTTCTAAGAGCGGTAACTTCATAATTCACTTGATTATCTGAAAAGGTAGGTCCACATCTTTGTTCTTTAAAAAAGTTAACTTAATTATTCTGGATATTGTCTATACATCAATGTTTGAATCAGCATTCAAATTTCATGAAATTCTTGTCAGATACTTGATATTTAATTTTGAAATGTATGGTTTAATTTGGGAAGTACTGACATATTTATTATATACTACATTGATTTATCCAGAATATGGAAAAAGAATATATATGTATTTGCATTTTTCAAACTTTGTATTTTAATAAAATTCAAGGAAGGGATTACATTATCAAGGACAGGACTCACAGTTTAAATTTTTTTATTTTTTTAATTAATTAATTAATGGGTTTGGTGGTGCAGGGTTGACAGGTGGGTAGATTAGGTAGGGTGGGTTAGAATACCCAGGATACTGGGGGGAGAGATGGGAGGGGGACTAGGTGAACATGGGATTTGTGGGTATGATGTTGAAAGTGCAGGGGTAGGAATGCTCTTATGGCAGTATGACAAGGCAGTGTCACTGGTTTAGGGTGTAGGTTGGGGGAGCACTCAGGAAGGGGTCAATCTGGAGTAGGCTACTGGGGAGTGTGTGAGTGTTCATCCTGTCATAATGTGTTGTGTCAGGGAGTGGAGACGCACACGGTGAGTGGGAAGGAGATGAAATCCCATCTTTGGGAGGACCGATTCACCCAGAAACAGACAGGTGGTTGTCTCTTATGAGTAAGGGTGGATCCTAATAGGAGAGGATAATCAGCATGTCAAGACCTCTTGTTTCATGTAACTATGAATCTTGTCATCCAATGAGTCAAGAGAGGGGAGTGTCATGAGCCCCAGGGGGATGGGAAGGAAAGAACAGTAAAGATCAAACAGGGGGTATTTAGTGGTCATGGGAAATGTTTTTCATTACCTTACAGTAATGGACACAGGACATGGTAAATATTACCAAAAATAATTAAAGTGTACCACGTAAATTGTAAACTATATGGTAAACCATTGACAACGTTTAGTAGCTATGCTTCAATATCTGTATAACAGTTACAACAATGCTACCACCCACATAAAAAATGTTTTAATATGGGGTGAGAAAAGGGGAAGGAGGTTAGGTATCTGGGAGTTTCTAGTATTCTGTGTGTGACTTTGCTGTGACCTAAAACTTCTTTGAAAATCAAATGAAAATTCTGGAGACACTGGGGAGAGAGAGGGGGCAAGTGCCATAGTACAAACTGGATACCTGATAATGCATTGATAAAAGGAAAAATGTTTAAAAATTTGTTTTAAAGATTTTTCAGTTTTTTTTCCCATTTTTTGAATATCCCAATCCTTTTATTTTATTTCTAGTGTTTTATATTTTTTTAAGTTTCCATGTATTTTATCTCTTATATTTAAATATAACTTTATTATTTCATTTTTGTATTAATTGTATTTGGCTATTATATGGGTTTCATCTTCAAGGAAGGTTTGGATCACAGAAGGATTACAGAGAGGGCAGGAGAGGCTCATTGGTGGGGGGGTGTCTGGAATGGGGGTTTCATGGGAGGAAGTTCACCTGAATATACATGAAAGATATATAAAATTGTTCAAATGATCAAGGGGTAGGGCATGGTCACAGTGGGTAGAAAGTCACTCAATAAATGAGGGAATACTGAATTCCAGCTAGGCGAGCTCTGCCACATTCTCCAAGGGAGCAGAATCAGACCCTGAGGGCAGGGGCAGTGTCTGACAAAGGAGGAGGGTCCACTGATGGGTTCTTGATATTGATGACTAGCCTTACGAGACTTTGCTCTTGTAATTGAAACTTAGCCTACTGCTATGGGGTGCCTAAGGTTTGCCACCTGAGAGTCTCCTTGTTGCTCAGATTTGGCCTCTCTCTAAGCCAAACTCGGCATATGAATGCATTATGTTCCCCCCAGCATGGGACATGACTCCCGGGGATGAGCCTCCCTGGCAACGAGGGATTAATACCAAGTGCCAACCGGCAATACATCTGGAAAAAGACCATGAATAAAAGGGGGAAAAGGTAAAGACAAATGAGTTCATGGGGCTAAGAATCTTCAAAAAGTGTAAGGAGGCCATCCCAGAGGTAACACTCATGCGCACTTCAGTATGATCTCATAGAACACCAAAGTGGATATCATACCGCACAGAAGGGCTCCTGAGGGCTCTGGAGACACCCAGGTCCTATATAATGGCAGATAGCTCCAGAGATTAATGCCTTATCAATGGGCTCTACTTTGGAACCTGTGCTCCTGAGAGTGACAGAGTTGGACTCAAATAAGTCCTCCCAGCACATGGTCCATCAGTCCGTTCTATTCAAACCTATATGTGATGCTGGAGTTTGTAGGTGTACTTCCAGAGACTGGAGCCTTTGGCCTGCCCAGGAATCTTGGCAGCTATGCCTGGAATCTTGGTGGTGCTGCAAATCCTACTCTACAGCTCAATGGACTCCCCCAAGTCACCTGGTGAGGAGACGATGATGGACAACGGCCATCCTAGGGAATGGAGAGAGCCTGCAGCCACAGGCAGGATAATCCCATCCTATCCACTGTATCCATGGGATATAAGTCCCCTCTCACTTGGAGGTAGAGTGGACATCACCATCCCAAACTCCTCAAAATTGGGGGAAGAGCTACGGACTAGAGTGGACTTAATGGTATTCTGTTGTAGACATAATGTGACTCAAGAAATGGAAGAAATTACAATTGTGAGGTGGAGCCAGTGCACATTGGATGCTTTTGGGGCAGGGAAGGGAAAAGCAGTTGTTACACAGGTGCTTTTTCAGGACTTGGGAATTTTCTTGAGTGATGTTACAATGACTGATATAGGCCATTTTACATCAGCAAATACCAGGCAGAAATGTGTGGGAGATAGTGTGGTCTACAATGTGAACTATGGTCCATACTTAGTGGCAAAGCCCCAGGATGTGTATAACCATTGCAGGTGATATGCCACACTAATGAAAGATCTTTATGTGGAATGTTATGGGAGGTGTGGGAGGTGGGGAACATGGAAATCCCTGTAATTTTTGTGTAACATCTATGTAATCTAAGCATCTTTTAAAATTAAAAAAAAAAGTTATGCCACAGCACAGGACCATTGCAATTGGACTTTTGTTTATATGACAGTGATACTTCCAGAGATTTTGCAAGAAATTATCTAGAAGGTGTTAACCTGAGTTTCATGGATGGAATCTAAGTAAGTCAATGAACTCCCTAAAATTATGCTTAAAATATGTGTAGGCCATATGTTCATTTTTCTAAAAATATTTCATAGAAACTCATGTAAAGTGAAGGACATTGCTCAATTGCTTTTCTAAATCTTCAGGATTGTTGCTGAAAATAATATGTCCTCTTAGGTTCATGCTTGCATCCTCCAATTATGTTTGCTTATTCCTCAATCTTAAGAATTTTGGGATAGTGATGCCCACTCTGCTTCAGATTGAGAGGGTGCATAAATCTTATGGGACAGATGGAAGGAACAGTATTACTTAACATTGTAAATAGTCTTTGTTTTCTGAAATAGAGGTTGTCCATCATCATAATTTTATTAATTGCCCTGTGCAGGTCCAATGAACTGTAGGGCAGGTGTTTGCTGCAACACTGCTGAGATTCAGGGTTGAACCAGCATATGAACAGATGGAAGATTTAAGTCTCTGGGACTCATATTCAATGGTTATAGTGCTAATTGTAGATTGAAATAAAAGGGGTGAAAGAATCATGTATAGGGAATTTGCAGATGACTCTAACTGTTACATTGGGAAAAGATTATCATATATTCAAAGGTAAGCCCATTGAAGGAGTGCTGATTTTTTAGGGTTGTGTGCATTGCCTATAGTTTCCAGATATCTTTTGAACCCTCAGGACCACTCAGTTTGGGTTTTGTTTACTGTGGCAATTAGTAAGATCTGCCTGAGGTGTGCATAAGCATAACCTCTGAAATACTCCCCACCCCTAACTCACTTTGAAATCTCTTAGCTATAGCAACTCTTTTATGTTTAATGTTTCCCCCTTTTTGTCAAGGTTTTTTCCCCAAATGCATTGTTGGTTGGTGCTTGCTATTAATCCCTTGGTGCCAGGGAGGTTCATCCCTGGGATAAACTCATCCCTCAGTTTATTTGCTGAGTTTGTCTTAGAGAGAGGCCACATTTGAGTAACAAAGTTTTCAGGAGGTAACTCTTAGGCAATAGTTATTATTAGGCTCAGTAGGTAGAGACCTGCACAATAACCACAAAATAGTAACCTCCCATCCTGGGGAATCCTGCTACATTCTCAAATACAGTGGCAAGAATCTCTAGAGTATATAGGCAGTGCCTAGTAAAAGGTAAGCAGGTCTCTACCCACTGAGATAGTACCCTATGACAAAATAAGCACATTAATATTCCATAGAGGCATGCCTGAAGTTTACCATTCCCCACACATCCCCTCATAACTGATAACCTGCACCAGTGACCCTGCCCTGCAATAGATACCAAAAGAACATTCTCACAATCGTATTCTCAATCACAGTCTTCATCCTCCCCAGAGTTCAACTGTTCCTTCCTCCAGCGTACCCCTAGCTCCATGGATGGCACATCCCATCCTCCCAACTCTGCTTACACTCACACTCCAACACCATCAACACCACTCACACTCCTGCACCCTCATTAACCCCACTCACTGACAAACCACCACCATCATAGATTCTGGCCTGATAGATTGTCAGCTCACCTCTCTCTACAGCCTTTTTATCTCCTAGCGACCTATCTTCCAGACTCTACCTCTGTGTTTCTGCTGAATATCCTTAGTTCATGTCAGTGAGATAATGCAATATTTGTCATTTAGTGACTGGCTTACTTCAGTCAACATAAGGTCTTTAAGATTAATCCATATTGTCATATGTGTCAATACTTCATTCCTTTTTTTAACTGAGTAAAATTCCATTGTATGTATATACCATGATTTGTTTATCCATTCATCCATTGATGGACACTTGGGTGCTTCTAACTTTGGGCAATTGTGAATAATGCCACAATGAATGTTGGTGTGCATATATCTGTTCATTCCCCTGCTTTCAATTCTTCTGGGTATATTCTTAATAGTGGCATTGTCAGATTATATGGCAATTCTATACTTATCTTCCTGAGGAACCACCATACACTCCTCCACAGTAGCTGCACCATTGTATATTTCCACCAGCAGTGTATGAGTGTTCCAATTCCACCACATACTCTCCAACATTGGTTGCTTTCTGGTTTTCTGTTTTGTTTTGTTTTGTTTTGTTTTGTTTTGTTTTAATAGCCAGTCTAGTAGGTGTAAGATGGTATCTCATTGTAGTTTTGATTTGCATTTACTTAATATCTTGTGATGTTGAACATCTTTTAATGAATTTTTTAGCTATTTCAGTTTCCTCTTTGGAAAAGTGTCTTCAATTCTCTTGCTCATTTTAAAAAAGGGTTGTTTGTCTTTATATAATTGAGATGTAACATTTCTTTATATATGCTGGATATTAGATTCTTTCCAAATAAGTGGTTTTCAAATATTTTCACCCATTGAGCAGGCTGTCTTTTCACTTTCTTGACAAACTCTTTTGAAGCACAAAAGTTTTTTTGTTTTTTTTTTTTTTTTGAGGTGGTCCCCTTTATCTATTTTATTTTTCACTGCTTGTGCTTTGGATTTAAAGTTAATGAAACCGTTTCCTACTACAAGATCTCATAGATGCTTCCCTATATTATCTTCTAGGAGCTTTATGGTCTTGGCTCTTAATTTTAGATCTTCATCCAACTTAAGCTAATTTTTGCATAAGGTGTGAGTTGGTGAAACAATTTCATTCTTTTGGACATGGATATCTAGTTCTCCTAGCACCATTTGTTGAAGAGGCTACACTGCCCCAGTTGAGTGAGCTTGGTAGCCTTGTCAAATTTCAGTTGGCCACATATGCATGGGTCCATATCTGAACTCTCAGTTTGGTTCCATTGGTCAGTATGTCTATTCTTATGCCAATACCATGCATTTTTCACCATTGTCAGTTTTTAGTATGCTTTAAAGCCAAGTAGCATGAATCCTCCAATTTTTTTTTTCAAGATGTTTTTGGCTTTTCTGGGCCTCTTGCCTTTCCAAAAAATTTAATAATTGTTTCTTTCAGTTTTGTAAAAAATGCTGTTGGAACTTTTATTGAATTGTGTTGGATGCATAAGTCAGTATGGATAGACTAGATATCTTAATGATATTTAGTCTTCCAATCCATGGACATGGAATGGTTTTCAATTTATTTAGTTCTTCTTTGTTGTTTTTTTTTAGCAATATTGTGTAGTTATAGGACATTTTAGTTATGAAACTCAGATCTTTGTGTACATCAGATTATGTTCTTTATTTGATTTCAAGCATTTTATAGCCAGGAGATAAGGTGGCATACAATTATACAATCCAAAATTATACAAACATGTTTAACCAGTCTATAATCTCTGTTGAATCATTTAACATCATGGGGTTTCTGTTTCCCCACTTGTGTAATGAGCGAGTTTTTGTGTCACTGTCATCGGTATCATTCTGAGTTATTTCTACCATTGTGTAAAATCACTTGATGGCCTGAAATAGCTACATAGTTCTCATAAAGAGGTAGAGATAAAACACTATAAAGCAATAAAAGAGGTGCTGGAGACAAAGGAAGATCTGTTTGATTTGAAAGATGGGGAAAAGAATTCTCAAGTAATTTCTCCCTCTTCAAACTGGGAGTGTTTGAGGAATGCCCAGATTTGACTATTCCTTGTTCTTGGTCTTTCAATCACTTGTCTGTTGACAAACAAACAAACAAAGAAAAAAACAGCCAGAACTTCATGCATTCTTCTAATCCTTCAAGTTCCATGCTAACTTATTAAGTTCTCCCACTTTGGATGAATTAAATATTTCAAGAAGATGCCATCACCGAATGATAACTTATATAAGTCTAGGAGAATTCAGAAGGGGTCACTGGAATTGTTAGTTCCACAGACTATTTGTGAAATTGTTTTTATTTAAGGAGCTTTCATCATGCTCCTCAAATCAAGCCATAGATGTAAATGATTCCTCTAATTATATGTTAGGCTATGGTTACATATTATCTTATAATCATTAGGAACTTTATCCCCTTGAAGCCTCATCTCCTTGAATCCCTGTCAATTTAGGGCCTAACATTTGAAACTGAACTCTGTACTTTCAGCTACAATTTTGCAGCAACACCATGTCTTGATCTTCCAGTACTGGAAGAAACTGAATGACTGCATGTCCTTGGGTGATATTAGAGTGGGTGAAGTAATAACTACAGCTGTGTCTTCTCTTCTGAAATGCAAAATAATAATAACCATAATGATACAATTAAGATTTAGAGTTCAAGCACATCCCTCTGCTTTTATATGCTGAATCCCCTTTGGCTTTTCCTTCTGAAATAAAAAAAAAAAAACTATTAAGACTGGGCAAGCCCTTCGTTTTAAGGGTGCTAAAATCATAGCAGTTATAGACACCTGTGAATTTTGTTGCTGAATTTCATCCAGCAGAAACTGGGCATTTATGTACTGGCTTGAATTGTGACACCCCTGTCCATACCACCCAGTCTTAGAGGAGAGAAAAGGAGTGCTGATTTCTCCTTGAATAACACCCATCCCAAGGAATAGAGAGTGTCTGCCACTGCAAGATAGTTCCATTCATCGGCCTCATGGGACCTAAGCACCCTCTCAACTAGAAACAGTGGGCATCATCATTCCCAAATCCTCAAGATTGGGGAATAAATAATCGACTAAAGTAGACTTATTATTCTACTATACACCTATTATTATTATTCTAGAAATGGAAGAATTCTTATCATTGATATAAAGGCAGAGGCCACCAGAGGTTCTGAGGGGAGGGAGGGGGGAAAGAGAGGTGTCACATGGGGCATTTTTGAGACATTGGACTTGTCCTGCATTACATTGCATTGACCAATACAAGCCATTGAATATTTTGTCATAACCTACAAGATTGTGAGGGAAAGAGTGTAAACTATAGTGTAAGCTGTAATCCATGGTTAGTAGCAATGCTTCCGTATGTGTTCATCAATTGTAAATAATGTAGCACATTAATGAGGGATGTTGTTAATGTGGGAAAATTTGGGAGGGGGAGGGAGTGGGACATATGGGAGTCCCCTATATTTTTGATGTAATATTTATTTAATCTAAAGCCTCATTAAAAATTAAAAAAAAATAAAAATGGATCCAACTCAAAGGATTCTTTCCTCCCTTTTCTGAGAATCTCAAACATATGTGGTTTCATTTTCCTGTGAAATGAAAAACTTTTGTTTGGCATTTTCTTCTTCACATTCATACTATTCTATCTCATATTCCTGAATGGATACACTTTATTATCCTTTTAGCATCCTCTTAATAATTTTACTCTCCCTTTACTTCTGAGAAGAGTGTAGAGACATTTAAATTATCATGTTACACACACTCAAATATAACAATTTAATTGAAGTTCTTCTTTCCATTGAACTACAAAAATTGGAAGATATAGAATTAGAAGAAAATAATCTCACCAGTATTTTCCAGTGCTTCAGTTTTGCTTTGTTTGTTGATCTCTTCCTGAGATAATTTGAGACCAGGTGACCAAAACAAAGTAGGAATGGTGCCTTCAGAATTGCTTTGTGAATTGTTAGTATCCACACCTTAATTATTGGTAGGAGTCAGCTTTGTTTGCCTGGCTGTGTCTTTCAGTTACTGACCTCTTTTACCATTTCACTGCAACTTTGACAATAAATGGACTTTTCTGTACTTCCTTAGAAGGTCTATTTAAAGAAAATTATGCAAAATGATGACCTCATGAAAGGATTTCCTCAAAGTCCCAGTCCATATCCAAAAGTATGTTAAAGACTTAACAATAGACTTTAATCTTCTTTCATCTTTTCACTTCTTTAAAAAAATAGAATAAAAATTTAAGTCTTTTTGTGAAATTTAAAAGCCAATGAATTCTCAAATTAAGGGTTTTAAAGCTAATTCCAAAAATTTCTTCCAACATATATGATTCATGTGATTATGCTATGATATGTATCTTTTTAATCAGATTAATGCATGTTGTGTGTGGGTATGGGGGGTGGTTTACATAGGAATTCCCATACTTTTGATGTAATTTTTCTGTAAATGTAAATCTAAAACATCTCTATAAATGAAGTTTAATATTTTTAAAAAATGACTTAAAGTGGTTAGAATAATCAAGCTACAGTCCTTACTGCTGTAGCTGGTCATAGGACCATAACTAATAGTCATCAGCTTACTTATCCAGTCACCCAGTCTAGGTCTTCCCCATACTCAAGTGTCAGCTCTTAATTGTTTAACTGCTCAGTCAACCCTCATCTTCACCCAAAAGGGGTCTGAGCCCTCTCTTGCTTTACCATTATCAGTGGATCCCACTCACAACTAACAGTCTTCTGAGTCACTGATTGAGAGTAGCACTCCTATGTAGAGTATCTGTTGCTTCCAAAATACAAAGACCCCCTCAAGTACTATGTCTATTTTCCTGTGGTAGGAGGTGTTAGGCAATAGCTATTCTATTTTTTTTTTAATTTTTGATGGAATGTCTCCATGCCTTGGACCACAGGACTTCTAAGAATTCTTCTCATGTGGCAGTCCCTGAAAATTCTTCATGATCTTTATCTTCACATTTCGGGCATTGGTGTAATTTAATCATCTATGAATTACCTATTATTGTGTACTAGCAAACAAAAGAAATAAAAAATTAGGGGCTTAAAGCCACAAAATTTAATCCAAATATAAGTCTTTTAAAATGACACCACCAAAACTTAGCTTTAAAAACAGAACAAATTACTTATTATTCTGCAATTTAGGCTAAATTCAGCTGGGTAGTTCTTATGCAGGTCTCATCTGGAAACACACTGACAGTTCAAATGGGGTAGATGGTCCCAGATGGCTTCATTCACAAATGTGACAGTCGACTCAAGTATTCCAGTTCTCTTTCAATGGGCCTTGCTCAGCAGTCCATTTTGCTTGATGGCATCAACATAATGAACAATTCTAATATTTTGCATAATATTCATAAGATTAAATCCCCTGGTATTCTATTATGAAAAATAATGACAGGAGATAACATAGTCTTGGGGGAAAATACTATTGACTTTTGCCACTTTAAAGTGAATTTCTTTTGTTTAGCCCTTTTGTGGGGTTGGAGAATAATTCATTCACAAGATCAGAGCTATATACCCGGTGCTAGAAGTTCCGAGAGTCTAATCAAGTTAATATTCCTGGCATTGCAGTTTCTATGGGGCTACCATCTTTGTGATATTACATAGTCCATAATCATATTATATGTTCATCTATTTGTTGCATGGGCCAGACCAAGTAATTCAATGGTGGTATAATAGGGACTTGAATTTTCAATTCTATGATTGCTATTATCTCTGAAATTCCTTATAAAATGTGATTTCTCTTCTGATTTTCTGTCTTATCTATGATGTAAGGGTTATTATTTTAGAATAATAAAAAGGAGGGTTCTTCCAGATATACTAAGATACTAAGTAATCAGTTCTAATTTCTTTTGAATAATGGAGAAATAATTAGAGGATAGATTCACAGACACATAGGGCCTATTCTGAAGCAGTCTTGAGCAAAAACTCAATTCATAATGTGGTGCTCATAAGCCTCCAGTCTAACAGGAGGATCATGATAGTATTTTGGTCCTTCTTATATCAGTAACAAGACAGAAGTTATATTCAACAACTCTAAAAATGTCTGAATAGTCCCCTTCTCTCAGTATACAGTTCTTCTGATAAATGACCACTTTCTCAAACATTCTTTCTCCAAAGATGATCACATATCTTTATGCCATTTACTATAACCCAGTATCCTGTCCAGGGTCTAGAAAGATGGTTTTATATATCCTTACTTGAATCCCAAGTCCCTATTAAATACATTATCCCTTCTCCAGAATTAAATTCTGCCTATCACCTAAGTCTAACTGTCTCAAGATCCATCCCTAAAAAGTGTTCTCCCAAATCACAGAGTTAATATTAGTGGAATCCCACAAAAATTGAAGGGCATTCTATTTCCTCTCAAATTAGGAGCTTTACTTGTGAGAAGCTGAGATTTGACCATGTTTATTGGTCTGGAGTTAATAGAGGATGGTGTCATTTGATTTGGGGAAGCATAAACATCAATCTTGTGAGGCTCCTCTTTCAGGTGAAGTCATTTTATGTTCTTCAATCAAGGAGATCTTATTCTTTTGTAGCTAGGGTAAAGGTCTGACTCTTTTAACTCAAAGATTCAGAGATTCTAGAAGTTCCTGATCTCAGACTCTCTCACACAAATTTCTCCATTTCATTGCAAGCATACATCACTCAAAAGAATGATGAGGCTCTAAATTATAGATTGTCCATGCTTTCCTAAGAAACTTCATCCTGCAGCTAGCTTGGAAATTAAAATTTAACACCACAAACCAAAAAGGAGAAAAATATCTAACATATGCGAAGGCAGAAATTTAGGACTGTTTAGTTGGAGCAGAACCTGTCAGGATCCCCTAATTGCAATGCTTGGCCACCACCATCTATCTCAAAAGTAAGTGCTTGGAAGTTATGCCATGCTTCACAGGTACCTGGAACATGAACTTTTCTAGCACCATGTACCTCTGAACCTTAATGGACATTATTCTCAACACTTGGCTTTAGTTGGTTGACTTGTGGATTGCTTTCATATTTTGGATGTTATGAATAACACTGCTATACTCTTTCATGTACAACTTTTTTCATGGACATATGTTTTCATTTTTCTTGGACATATATCTAATAATGGAATTACTGGATCAAATTATAACTATATGTTGTCCTTTTGAGGAACTACAAAACTTTTCTAGAGTGACTGCACCATTTTGCATTCCCACCAGTAATGTATGAGCATTCTAATTTCTCCACGTTTTCACCAATACTTGTTATTGTCTATATATACTGTAAAATTATTATTATTACTATAGATATCTTAGTATGTGTGAAGTGGTATCTAATAGTGGCATTGATTTGAAGTTCCTAATGACTAAGAATGTTGTGTTTTTTTTTTTCATTTGTTGGGATATAGATAAATTTGTGGAGATACATCTATACAGATATTTCATCAATTTTTAATTAGAATATTTGTCTTTATTATTGACTGGTAAGAATTCTTTATGTATTCTAGAAACAAATCCCTTATCAGATAAATAACTTGCAAATATTTTCTCCCTCTCTGTGGATTGGCTTTTGATTTTCTTGTTAGTATCATTTGCAATACAAAGTTTTAATATTAATGAAGTCTAATTTACCAATTCAGAGTCACTGTTAGTACTAATTTTAACAAAATATTTATAGGTCTTCCATTCATGGAAATGAAATTCTTGATGAGAGTTGGTGGGCTGCCTCTTTTATTCTTGTAGAAATCATCACCAGATTTGACCAGTATTTTTCTTGTGACTTTGAGATTTAATAAGTTTTTTGTAATACAACTTTTATTAAGATAAAATTTGCATATAATGAAATGCAAAGTTTTAAAGTGTAGGGTTTAACAAGTGGTAGCTTATTATTATCAACTCGGAAAATTTCATTATGCCCTTTTTAAGTCAAATGCTCCCAGATGTAAACACTGTTCTGATTGTTGTCACTCTATTTTAGTCTATTCTAGAATTCATATAAATTGAATCACAGTATTTGCTCATTTGTGGCTGTCCTT
This sequence comes from Cabassous unicinctus, assembly GCA_029593785.1. Taxonomy (NCBI): domain Eukaryota; kingdom Metazoa; phylum Chordata; class Mammalia; order Cingulata; family Chlamyphoridae; genus Cabassous; species Cabassous unicinctus. The sequence continues at coordinate 2,032 of JAQZBX010002835.1, read as the reverse complement.
TTTGCTTTTTAGATACATTTATGTTTCTCCATGTATCATGAGTCCATTCTTTTCATTTTCAAAGTGTATTCCATTATATAAAGTTTGGCAAATTCTGTCTTTTAAACACCAAATATTGTCAATTTGCATTTAATGTAGTTGCAAATATTTTTCAGTTTAAATTTACCTCATTTCAGTTTGCTATTTATTCTTCCCCTATATTTTTTCTAAACTTTTTTCTTCCTTTCCTGTCTTCTTTTGTGCTAATTGAGTATTTAATTTGTCTTGTTTAGTTTTCATTTCTTCTCCATTGGTGTTTAAGATTTATCTATTTTTATTATTCTTTCAGTGGTAATCTTATGCATTATAATAAAATTATTATTGCAATTAATCATTAATGCTGTAACTATAATTAAACATATTGTACACTTAATTAAATGTGTTTAAGATATAATAAATTTAGTGCAAATTGCCTTGAGTTAAATTAAGTCTATTTATTTGGGACATAACAACCTCTAAAAGATAATTCCAGTTTCCTCTTTTTGCTACTTTTTCATATATTTTATAATTCATATGTTATAAAACATGGAATTTATTTATTATTACTATGCATTAGTGAATTATATGTTAAATAATTTAATAAGAAAAATAAACTATTATTATGTCTAAAGATATATATTCTAGTACTATAAATCTCTTCCTGGAGTTCTGCATTTCCATCTAGCATCTTTTTCCTTTGCATGACATAATTTCTTAATCATTTATGTCTTCCTTTGTCTATCTGAAAATGTCATTACTTTGCCTAAAGTTTTGAAAGATATATTTATTCAATACAAAATTGTGTATCAACATTTTTTGTTTTCCTTTTCTTTCTTTCCTTTGGACACTTTAAGATTTTCTTTCCACTACATTATAACCCCTCCAGTTCCTGACAGTAAGCCAGGCATCATTTTTATCCTTGTTGTTTTGTATATAATATAATATAATATAATATAATATAATGCAATACAATACAATATAATATAGTATAATATATTATCACTTTTTGCATGTGAGTGTTTTAAAGATTATGTATTCATATTTGGCTTTAAATTTTTTGAATAAAATAAACATAGTTATGATTTAATTTGTATTTTCCTGCTTTGGTTGCACTGATATTAACATTCAAATATGAGAAAATTTCCAATATTTCTTCCACTAACTTTTTTATCCTCTTCTCTCCTCCTTTAATGGGACTCCAATTTTACATAGTTTAAGCTATTTGATTGGTTCTGTTAATACTATTCAAGAATATAAATATTATTAATGTCAACAATTGCACAAAGTATAGGAAAGGGAGAAATAGAAATACACTTGTAAGATTCTTATATTGTGTATAAATACATGCATATACATATATATACTTAGATGTACTTATATATATATAGTGTATATTAATATTGAATTTTCTTGTTTAAGATGTATAATTTGATAGATTTTTACTATGTATTCACCCATGAAGCTATCACCACAATCAGAATAATAAACATTTACATTGCTCCCAAACAGTTCCCCTAGGTGAGAACTGATCTGTTTTCTATCACTAGAGATTAATTTTCATTTTCTAGAATTTTATATAAATGCAATGGTATAGTACAAATTTGTGTTTTTCTGGTTTATTTCACTGAATATATTTATTTTGAGATTCAGCCATTTTGCAGCTTTTATCAATAATTCATTCTTTTTATAGCTGAGCAGTTTTCCATTTTACAGATGTACAAAAAGGTTGTTTTATGTTCCTCTCTTGAACTTGTATATTCTTTAAAATTTTTTGTTATGAATAAAGCTGCCATGAGAATTTTCATATGAGCTTTTATATGGACATATGAATACATTTCTTTTGCATAAATACTTATGTGTGCCTTGGTATGTACAGCAGTTGTAGAATTAAGTTTTGTAGACATTAAAATTCATTTCTAGATAATTGTAATCATGACCAAAGATGTGAACTACCTTCATTTTTGCTTTATATATTTACAATTCTGTTGTATGGTGCATAAACATTTAGAATTGC
>JAQZBX010002834.1:0-69168 GCA_029593785.1 Cabassous unicinctus | reverse complement strand
TACAATACTTTTAAAAAAAAAAAAAAGAATGTTCAGATAATATGCTCTGCCATACTTAATTAAATATTTACAGTGGTCTAAATTCAAATGACTTTAGAGGTCAAGAAGATAAGTGTGTGAAAAGCAGCCAGGCCAAGACAATAGAATGTAGGAAGGAGTAGGGCAAGCTACAGGATGTCCACCCAGCTTAATAAATACTACCCTGGCCAAGCAACTCACTAACAAACCATGTTTGCACCAGTGTTCAGTTCTTAAGGCAATTGTTGACTAGACCTTATAGCATACACACATTAATCCAGCAACTAGGTATTGTGAAGTCATGTACCAAATGTTGGGCTAGATACTGAATGCACACAAAGGATATAGATCTGGTTCCTGCCCTCACAGAGTTTAAACTATTAATGCACACTTACTAGTCATTTAGTTTTCATTAAAAGCAGTATCAATTTTTTTAAAGATTTATTTTATTTATTTATTTTGCTCCCATTGTTGTTTGTGCTTGCTGTCTGCTCCCTGTGTCTGTTCGTTGTGTGCTCCCATGTGAGAGGAAGGAGCCCAATGGCTTGAGCTACCTCTGCTCCTGCTTGCTGTGTCTCCCATTGTGTTTCCTCATTGTGTCTCTTTGTTGCGTCAGCTTGCCACATCAGCTCGCTTTCTTTCTCGTCTTCTTTAGGAGGCCCTGGGAACCAAATCCGAGATCTCCCACGTGGTAGGTGGAAGCTCAATCACTTGAGCCACATCCACTTCCCTGTGTACATATATAAAGAAAGGGCACTTTCAGTTTGAAGATGGTAAATAAATTAGCATTTTCTCCTTTTCTTCTTTTATATCATGCCCAAACAAACAAGAATGAGAAGTAAAAACACAAATTCCATTTTGGATGAAGTAAGGTGACAGCTAGAATCTGAAACCACAAAATAGGTGGAAGTGCTGCCCAAAGCAGTGGGGCTCAAGCTGAGGAACAAAGAAGAGGAAGCTGAAAGAAGCTGCAGATTCTGACAGCGCCACAAATTATGCTTCATAAAAGTGAAGCATCTACTCTGAGGGGCAAACCTAAATCCCTATTGGGAATAGCAAGGCCAGTGCTCATGGGCTTGTGGCAGCACCGTGGTTTGATTCCAAAGAAAAGGCAGCAAGGACCACATAGAGAAGCCAGATTTGCAGGAAGCAGTTTGGCAGAGAAGCAGACTTTGAATTGTGGAAACATTCACACCTTTGTTTATCCTCTGGCTAGGGAGAAACCAAGGATAAAGAAACTCCCACACAAGCCCCTTGCCATGAGGAAAATTCTGGCTAGCCTGGGACATGACCCTGACTTCTTCCAACATAAACCTACAAATAGCTGGTTTAGGTACAAAAATAAACCTCCTTCAGAGATGAGTAAGCCAAAAGGAGCCAATGGACAATTTGAAACTTATGACCAAATATTTTGCCTTAAATAAATAAACTTAAAGCAATCATCCTCTGAAGAATGAACACCAAAAAAAGACAACACAAGAACTCAAGGCAGCAAGAAGAGTTAAAATATGATCTGGCAGAAAATGAACATGGTAAAGAAAGAAACCTTTCACAGCAAGAAGGCTAAAACTGGAAAGAGAACAAATAAATCCAAAAGCTGATTATAAAATTAAGTTAAAGTAAAAATCCATTGGCTAATCAAAAAAAGAAAAAAAGGAAGAAAGCACAAATATACAAAATAAGACATGATAGCACCAAAGAGATAGAGGAAATGAAAAAAGAAATTACTGAGCTCAAGTTTGTAGAAATAAATTTGTAAGCCTAGATGGAATGGTCATTCATTTAGGAAAATATAATAAAATAGTAAACATACCAGATACTATACATTAATTAGGATAAATATTAACGTCTTCCCTTTCCCACTCACTAAAGGCACAAAACCTAGTTTCAGAAATTCTACTAAACCTTTAAAGAACAGAATTAAACTTATTTAAACCATTCCAGAGCATAGATGAGGCCGTAGTGGGTAGGGGCAAAAAGGCTTTTAAACTCTTGGGATAAATTTTTTATGAAATTTTGCATTGAAATCTGTAAGAATTGCACAGAAAAAATAAAACAGCAGAAGAATCTCATATACCAATACTGGTGCAAAAATCTTAAATAAATTAAGAATAGAAATCACTCTAAGAAAAGCGTATTCCAGGAATAGAGAGATAGTCCTTAGGAAACATATCAGTATATTTCATCATTTTTAAGGAACAAAGGAGAATATCAGATAGGCATCTCCATAGGCACTCAAGAAAAATCACCTTACATTTTAGATTTATTTTAAAACAGGAAAAAAGAAAGGAAAAAGACTTTAAAATAGGAATAAAGTGATATAATTATCTAACTTCAAGGCCAGCATCGTGCTTGATAAGGAAACTCTAGGGGTATTAACAGTCGGCATGGAAGTCAAAAATAAGACAAGGATGACGGTCATCACTTCTGTTACTGAACAGCATTGGAAAGTACTAGCAAATATAGCCATGCAAAAGACAGAAGTCAGAGGCATAAAACTTAGAAAGGAATTCGAAAAGTTATCCTTATTTGCATATGATTTAACTAAAAATGGTTACAAATAAATTCATAAAAATGAATTCCAGCTAGATGAAAAGGAAGGAAGTCACTAGCTATTTTATGTAAAAAACAAAACAAAAAAACTAGTAAAGCTCCAATAGAAGAAAAGACACCATTTACATGTAATTTAAAAATATAAAATCCCCAGTAATAAACAATAAAAACATACATATATATGTTTGTGCATAGCTGTTTGTGTGACATACCACTGAGGATATGCAACAACTTACACAAATTGATAGTTAAGCCATGTGATGGGGAACAATCAATTATTCTTGAACTCAACTTCTAAATTCAAAATGTTCCTAATAAGAAAATCTCTAAGATTTTTTTTGGAACTCAATGAACTGATTCTGAAATTCAAATGGAAAAATAAAGAAGAAAAAGAAGTAAAGTTTAAAAAAATAAAAAGGAAAGAGAAATGAATAATATTACCAGGTATTAGAACATATTACAAGGTTGCAATAATTAAACTTTTGGTTCTGATGCATAAATAAACTGGTAAGTCAGTAAGACAGAATTGGAAATCTAGAAATAGGCTCCCAAATGTATGCAATTTTAGTGTATGCTATCTTTTTATTGCACATCAGTGGGAAAAGATGGATTATACAATAAATTTTGTTGGGAAACTGGGTCAATATCAGGAAAAATTTTAAGTTGGATTCATACTTCAAATCTTATGCTAAGATAAATTAAAATATAGTTCAAAGACAAAGTTGAAAAGACGAAATCATAGAAGTATTAGAAGAAACCAAGGAAAAACTATTTTATATTCTCAGAGTGCAGAAGGTCATTCTAACCATTTCAAAAATCTCAGGAGCTCAAAGGAAATTTTGACACATTAAATTAAACCACAGTAAATTAGAAAAAATTTCATTTGTGTCAAAATTGCCATAGACAATCAAAAGTTTTATAATAAGCTTTGAAAAAACTCTTCAAATCATACTATAGACAGAAGACCAATTTCCCTAGAAAATATATAAATTTACATACATAAATTTTTAAAAGATGGATATCTCTAAAAAGAGAAAGAATAAATGACATGGACATAGACTTCACAGAAAGGGAAATAGAATTGGCTACCAAGTATGTGAAAAGATGCTCAACTTCATTCATGTTTAGAGAAATAGAAATAAAACTACAAAGAAATACCATTTTTAACCTATCATGTTGGCAAAGATCCAAACGTTTGATACATTTTGCTGGTAAGGCTGTGGGGAATAGAAACTTGTGCTTTTGGGGAGAGTATAAATTGGAGCTACATCTATGGAGAGCATTTGGTCAGTATTGAGGATACCCTCATCCTTAGACACTACAGTACTGGAAATTTATTCTGAAAATGTACTTGCACATGAATGAAATGGTGGCTACACAAGATTATTCACTGAAGATTGTGTGCGTTAGCAAATGAGTTTAAATATCGTAAATGTTTATAGTAGGAAACTGGTTAAATATATCACAGAGCATTCACACAGTGCTACATGACTTTAATGGGCTGATATGGAAAAATCTCTAAAATGTATTGTTAAATGAAAACATGAAGTGTGGAATAGTGTATATAGCGTGATACTATATGTACAGTAAAGGATTGCTGAAGGAAAGTCGTAAGAAACTGATAGCAATTGCCTGTGAGGAAGGGAGCTGCCCAGCTGAGGGGCCAAAGTCGACAGGAAACTTTGGACTGAAGTGTTTTCGTATCTTAAATTTTGAACCATGTTGAATATATTAGTTAAAATACAATTAAATATAATTAAAGTATTAATTAAAATAATGAAATTTAAAAATCAAAAGAAAGAATTTTCCCTAAAATTGAATTTATTCAATCTTCATTTTACTTCACATTTTCTTACTTTTTAAAAAATAGTGGTGGCACTCTGTGGTAGATATTGCTGTTTATATTTAGCACTCTAATTTTTTAAATAAAAAGCAGAAAAGCCTTTAAAATGATTTTATATCATGATGCACAGGCCTGGGACACTTAAACATGACCTTGATCTCTTAAAACACTGGAATAAATAAAAAAGATCAAAGAATACACATGAAAAAAATAATTGAAAATGCGAATAAGGAACAAAAGAAAGTTCTTACATCTTCATAATTAGTTTTGAAAAGCATCAACATATTCCTAGCTGACAGAGACTGGGACATCCAATTATCAGGAAACAAACAAGAGCATAAAATATGAGGAAAACGCAAATACCACAGAAGAACGATGGAAACAGCTGTTGCTGAATAGTCAAGGAATGTAAAATACTGAAAGTTAATTATATGCTTTTTATAGCAATTTGAAATGGACCTACTTGATTCACAGAGTCAAAAAACAATGGGCTTTTTTTTCCCTTCTTCTTCTGCAGTGTTGGGTCTTTACTATCTTTCCAGGGCTTTGGTGAAATCTGCTTGTAACTCACTCTCTCTCACTTATCACTTTGTGGTTTGCAAGTCACTTTTACTTATATGATTTTATATGATGCTTCATTCCAATCTTAAAGGCTATTCAAGGTAAATATTTCTGTTTCTTTTTTACAAAATCAGGAGCTTGCTTAAGTGACTTGCTCAAGGTCACACAGCTAAAAAGTGTGGGGCTAGAATTCAAAAGGTCCCAACGCCTTCTCTGGTCCTCATTGTTCCCCATCAGGCGGTCTAGCATAAATCTCTCCTGTTTCATGGAGCCTGAAGGGGGCTCTGCACTGCAGATGCGGGCAGCCAGCATCTGAGGAGCACATCCAATCATTCTCACATTAAACCCCAATAGAATTCTCAAACACAGTCTTCCTCTAATTGTGCCTTCTATGTGAGCAGTCATTTCTTTAGTGTGAAAGTGTGAGTGTGTGTGTAATGATGTTATCTATATGTCACCGGGGCACCTGCACATTTGCATATTGGGAAAGAACTGAATAAAACATGAGGTATTTTGTTTCAATGGGATGCGAGATCCTCAAAGGATATTCACAAATGTACCTCTAGTCCCCCAGAATTAATCAATCTCTGAGTCAACAAACGTGTATGTGTGTTTTTTTCAAATCCCCTGGTATGTGCCTGGCACTAGAATACATGCTGTAGGGGAGAAAATAAAGCAAGCAAGGAAGGAAAGAAAAGCCCCACATTCCCTTATTGCTGCCCATCTCGAAAGCCTCAGTTTAGATAAGATAAAATAATTAGATTTATGACAGTCTAACCTGTGCCTACAGAGAACAACAATCACTGGGTTCCCTCCAAAGGGCTCCAGTTGGAGAGAAAAAAGGAGCAAGAAAGGCTGCTGCTGTGGATCATTTATCTACATCCTACTGACCATTCTCTCATTCTCCCATTCTCCCAGAGGCTGTTTCAGGGATAGTTTTAGACTTCCCTTGAACCGAATGAAATATAGAACATTGTTGACATGGAGAGCAGGTCTATGTGGCTTCTTCCATGAATTATGCTTAGAGATGTTGCCTGCTTCTACCCTGCCTCTCTACAGTTTATTTTGTACCTAGCAGACAGAATGTTTCAAAAAAGTAAATCAGATCATGTTATTCTTTTGCTTATAACCCTAGAGATAGCAAGACCATTATCTGGCCCTTGTCTCCCTCTCACACTGCAGCACACCCACTCGTCACTCCCCGTGCTCCAGGAACACAGCTGATTATCTTCCTGTTCCCAGTTCTCTTGCCCAACTGCAGGCTTTCGTGCTTGCTGCTCCTTCTCCCTGGAGCACTCTGCCCCTAGATCTTTGCATTACTGACTCCTTCTCATCATTTAGGTCTCAATTCAAATATGAACACTCAGAGAGATCTTAAGACTCTACCTACCTAACAGAAAATAGTAGCTATCCCACTTCTGGCCCTATGCCCGGTATCACTGAGTTATTTTCTCATGGTAGTTATCACTCTATATAATTACTTTACACATTTGTTTGCTTGTTCATTGTCTCCATCTCCCCCAACTAGAATTTAAAAGCTTTATGAAAGTAGTGGCCTTGCCTGCCTTGTTTATTGTTGTTTATGCAATTCATAGGACAGTAGACAGTAGGTGTTTAAAAAATATTTATTGAATGAATGAATGAGAAGACTCAGCAATTATTTATGGCTTTCACTATCTTCTGTATCCCTTTATAGCCTCATGACTATTGTGAGATACTATCCAGGAGTCTCCCCCTCCTCAGTACCTCCCTCATCTCCACAAGTGACTCAGTGATCTTTCCCCTATTAATCCAGTGGTACCCATTGCCCCTAGGAAGACTAGGATTATTAAAGCAGTAATGCAGAGAGAAAAAAATAACAGTAAGTTTTGGGCTTTTTGAGTTTCTAATGGACTTTTAAAATTACGGCTGCTGATTTGCAAAAGACAGACCCTTTTGAGTATCAGAGGCAAAGCCCTGAAGGAATCATGGAGTAAAGTGCATGCCATAAATAAGTGGCTGAGAGAAGAATAGAAAAAGAGCCATTTTGTCCAACCCTGGAGTCAAGATAAAGATGGAAGTCATTAGGTTGGGAGGCAGGCTGGCAAGGATCAGAGGAGACATGAAAAGTAGTAGGTGATGGTTGACAAGGGACTCAGTGTTCTGCCAGCTACCCCCACAGGCCATGCCCCGAAGGAGCAGGGGATTTCAGATTAAAGCAGAAGTGGGCTTCAATATGCTGGGGGAAGCCCAAGGTATCAGGAGAGAATTCTCACATGCCAGCATAGAGCAGCAATGCTAAAGCAGAAAATGTGGTGGGACATGCCTAGCAGAATTGTCTTGAATATAGCTTGCCACGTTTCTTTAGGGGTAGCAACATGAAGCCTACAATTCCAGGAGCAGAATGAAAATGGTTGAAGGACAGCTGGAAAGCTTAAAGGAGCCTGACAGTCAAGATTGGGACACAGGAGAACCTAAAGGTTCTGATAACTAGAGGTCACTGCAGAACTGTAGACAGCAGCAAGTAGAGGCACTGGGGATAGCAGCTAATGGTCAAAGACCAAGTGGCACCATGCCAGCAGAGGGCAAAGGGTAGTGAGGGGCAGATCTCATGTTTCTCCCCCCATCTCACCCCAGCTAGAAGGCACCTGAGTGAAAAGGGAGATTAGGGGATGAACTCCGAATATGTCTGAATTTGTACCCAGAACATTTAATTCTAATTTTGTAAGATCATATGAAAATGTCCAAATTGTGGGGTTTTTCCAGAGGGAGATGGGACTTGTACAAATTAAGATCAGTTCAAAGAAAGAAAGTTTCATTTTTACACACCGGAGTTTGTGACTGTGAAACTTGTATATATTTGAAAAGGCTTAGAAGCAACAGGGTAACATAAAGTCATAAAGTGGGCCCCTGTATGACGGTATAAATGAAAGACTCAGCTTCCTCATGGAAGTCCCTGTCACACACTCAACAGAGAGCTGAGGCTCTGAGGTATGTAGAAGGACCACCTAAAGCACAGACTTCAAGTCTGAAATCACACACAGCTGGGTTCAAATCTCTGACTATTTTTTTACAAATGGTAATTTGAGACGAGGCATTTGAAAACTTTTGGGGCTGTAGTTACTTCATCTATGAAAATAATACTGTCTTCAAAAAGCTATTATGGGAATTAAGTAAAAGTATAGAATTGCTTAGAACTCTACCCGATTATTATTAGGAGCTCAAAATGAAAGTTACTATTGTCCTCAAGAGGAAAGATGACTTTTATTTTGACCAAACCTAATGTGTTCTTTTAACCACATACATTTGATATATTGTCTATGAATTTCCAGTTGCATAAAGTAACCTTTCTATTAAGTACAGGAATTCACTGAGGAGGGAATTAAAAACAACATGGATCAGATTGTGAGTTGTTGGAATAGACATCAATTATCCTAAGCTGTAAATTGTGGCATTTGTATTCCCACATTTAATTTAACCTGCTCCTAAAGGAAGAGCAAATAAAAACTCACTGTCTTTTCCAGTTCTCCTTAGCAATCATTTATGGAAGTTTTCTTAAGAATTCATACTATACATTGTAGGCATTGGGTTCTATAATTTGAAGAAACTTTGAAGAGACCTTAGAGATCATCTACTTTAACCTTTACATTTCACATAGGAGAAAACTGAAGTCTAGGGAAGAAATGACTTGCTTGGGGTCAGCTACTGATAAGGTTGGGATAAAAGTTTTATTAGTCTGTTTTTGCTGTGTAACAAATCACCCCCAAAACTCAGTAGCTCAAAACAATGAGCATTTATTCTTTGCTCATCTGTCTGTACGTCAACCATGGCTAGGCTGATGTACACTGAGCTCTGCTGGGCTTGACTCCAGGCTTCCAGTTGGGTATTCTCCACAAAGATCCAGATCTGTTCTACATGTCTCTCACCCTCCTTAGACCAGCAGCTCCCAGGGGTATGTTGTTCTTATAGTGGAGGGAGCATAGGAGTGTGTGATAGGTTGAATTTAATTTTGTACTCCATTTACTCATGTTTTTAATCTTAATCTGTATTCCTGTGAGTGTGAACCTAAATAGGACCTCATGAAGATGTTATTTTTAATTAAAGTGGGGTCCAATTGATCCAGGCTGAGCTTTAATCCAGATTACTGGAGACCTTATAAAGAGAAAAACACTGGGAGGAGCCAGAAATGGAAAGTCAGCAGAATCTCAGATGTGAAAGGATAGGGCATGACCATGTGATAGTAAAGCCAAGGAACCCCAAGGGTTGCCAACAGCTAGCACCAAAAGATTACAGATTTTGGGGAGAAAGCAAGCCCTCTGATATCTTGATTTTGGAGTTCCTATAGCCTCAAATCCATAAGCCAATAAATTCCTGTTGTTTAAGCCAGCCCATTGTGTGGAATTTTTCACAGCAGCCAAACAGAGAAAGGCAGAGTGCAACAGGACAAGTGGAAACATGTTATGTCTCTTGAGACATCAGCCCACAATTGGAACACTCTCACTTCCACCCACATTTTATTGACTAAGTCATGTCACATGGGTGAAGCCCCAAAATCAATGGTTCAGGAAATATACTCCATCCACTCAAGTGGAAGGTACTTCAAAGTCATGTGGCCAAAAGGGTGAGTATATAATTCTGATAAAGTGAGGGCATGAGTGAGGGCAGTGGCTCAATCTGTCATAAGATCCAAGTCTTCAGATTCCAAAATGAGTTTTCTTTACCCCTCCATCATGTTCTCAGTAGGCCTCTAACCTAGTGAGCTAAATACCCAGTTGAAACTTTTAGGTGCTGAGTCTCATAGATCCAGTCACATTATCCAGACTGGGCAGTAAGTTACCAACAATGCCCTTAGGGAAAATAATCAGAAAAGTCTAGTAATGGTTACACAGAGATGAAGGAATAAGAAAGATAACTGTTCATCCTCCCAGAATATCTTCTCCTCCCATCTACAAAACTGAAACTCTTAGTTAGTTTTCCCTTCCACAAAAGGGGATTTATAGCTTCAGTCCTATTAATTGTTTTTTAACTAAAAATGTATTGAGATTGTCACAACCGGAGCACATAAACCAGTCATGCCAATGCTTGGCACAGACAGCCTAGTGTATGTGTATAAATTATACTCAGGGTGACTTGGGCCTGACCGTGAGCTAGTGTAACAACTTTGAGTTACGCTTTCTCTGAGTGAGAACTCCTGGAACAGACATGCTTAAAATGTTTAAAACACCTATCATAGGCCTGCAAATGGATGACTTTTCTACCCCATCAGGGTCTTCTTTCTTCATCAATTTCAGATGCTGAACTTACATGCCATAAAGTGGATTTGCTCCCATCAGCCCAACAGGCACCAAGTTGGTCCAAGAAGAGATGACCTGGATGCCCCTCAGCATCTTGCACTAAAACCCAAATTAGCAATAAAACTCTGGCTGCAAAGACTTTTATTGCCTTTGGTGACATTGAAAACAGAGGGTAGGAGAAGATAGTGGGCTTCAGAGACGCACAGGGAGAGCCCAGTGATTTGTAATCTTCTGTTCTTCCATTCATTGACAACAATGTCTATTGGAGATTTGTTATGAATGGCCACTGTGCTGGGAGCTGAATGTTGGGCCCAGCAATGAGGTTCTGTTCCTGGCAAGAAAGAAGAGTGGAGAACCCCATCAAATAACCAAGGGTGAAGTATGAGATGTAAGAACTCTTGTATTCAGAGTACAAGGAGAAATTATGTTGAGTTCTTCGTTCTTATTTGCTAAACATGATAAGGAAGTGAAAAACAATTCAACCTTTCTTGATGTCCACATGTAGGATTGATCTGCTAATCATGGTATACATACTTTACAGACCACTATTTAAATGTTATGGATTAGTTTTCAGGAGGTAAACAGTGTTGCCTTTCTGGCTTCTCCAGAAGAGTGCCAGAAGTTGTTGACTTCAGTGAAAAACAAGTTGAAAGGCCATCTTGAATGTAAAAGAGAAGAACTTTCAGCATACCAGAGTAGGAGCAGAGCTTGTGTAGTAGAAAATGCCATAACCTGGGAGTCATAGCTATGTAACCTTAAGCTACTTTCTTCCCCTCTCTGGGCATCTGTTTCCCCATCCACAGTGGGGTTGGATCTGATCACTTCTAAGTTTCCTTCAAATGTAATAGTCTATGGCTGCAGAATTCTTTTTGATTCCCTACTTATATAGAGTGATCCCCACATAATAGCCTTACCTCATATTACATGGTATGAGATCAACCATGTGAGTTTGAATCACATCTTATGTGTGATAATGAACAACAAATCAAACATGTCTGAAGTTCAGTTGGAGTCAGAGGACTTAGATGTAAAAGGAGGAAGCTGAAGATAACCCCCAACAGATGGTGTGGTAGTTTGAGACTGTATGTACCCCAGAAAATAATATTCTTAAATTAATCCATTCCTGTGGGTGTGAGCGTATTGTAGGTGGGACCTTTTTATTAGATGCAGTTAAGGTCCATTTGATTAGATTACAGTTATCCCTTCCACATCATGGGGCTTAGGGCCATGGTGCCCCCATGATCTGGAAACTCTGCATAAAATTTTTTGGCCCTTCCATCGTGCCAGAGAAGAAATCTTAATTTTTTTCTTTTCTTTTATGGGGTGTTTAGAATATCTTATTGTAAATTTTGGGTTAAGTATTATATAATACTATACATTTATTTTATGCATTTCTGAGTTTCCAAGCTTTTTCTGTGTCATCTGCTGGCCTTCACATGTTGTTTGTGGCTTCTGCAGAACTTCCCCAAAATTCCTATTTAATTTTTTATGCTGACCCATGATATAATGAAACCGCAATGGAGAAAGTCCTGATGTGGAAGGGATAACTGTTCTTCAGTACAGTTCAGTACAGGCATAGCCCAGGGTGGATCTTAATCCTCTTACTGGAATCCTTTATAAACAGGATGAATATGCAAAGAGAAACTCAGAAAGGAGCCCACAGAAGCTGAAGAGAAAGCCGTGAGAGCAAGTAGTTGTAATCAAGGGAACCCAGGAGAGAGACACCCACAGAAGGAGCAGCCAGAAGCTGAAAACAAAGAAGCTGGGAGGAGAACGCAGAGATTGGCAGATGCCATCATTGCTCCTTGCCATGTGACAGGAGTCCAAGATCATCAACAGCCATGTTTTAGGGGAAAGAGCTTTGCCGGATGCCTTGATTGGACATTTTTCTCAGCCTCATAACTGTAAGCCTGTAAGGTAATAAGTCCATCTTATTTCTGGTAAATTGCCTTGGCAGCCTTTAGCAAAGTGAAACAGATGGGTGCCCAAGAACTGATTAAGTATACACATGACCAGATCACAACTGCCATACATTTGTTGCACACCTGATTTCATGGTGATCTTTGTGGACAGCATGGCTTACCACTTGAAGGAGGCAAATGGACCAAATGCCTTTTCAAGATGCTCCCTGGTCCTAAATGCTCTCTCCTTGTTCCCCGTAAGAGCTCTGAGCAATGAGGGAAAGGCATGGGAAGATATAATAGAAACAGCATGGATTTCACCATCAGGCTTATCTGGTTTCAAACTTCAGTTGTACCTCTACCTAGGGGTGACACAGAGTGGCTGCTGTCTTCCAGATGCTGCTAACTAGGCAATGGAGCTACAGTGGTGAGTAAAAACAGAGTATCTATGTTCTGGGGGATCATCATCTAGCACAGGAGACAGACAGGTTCATATTATATTACAATGTGATGAGTTCAAGATTGAAGTTAGCACAAAGTGTTATGGGATAACAAAGAAGGGCCTTTTCTCCTTGTTAAAACAATGACAAAATCAAACCACAAAAGAGACAAAAATAAGCACCCCCAACTATCATTTACTGAATGCTTAACGTGTCTATTAGGCACACTTTCACTAATCCCACACTTAAAAAAAAAACAACCATTGCCTTGTTTTATACCTGCAGTAACTGAGGTTCACAGAGATTACATAGTTTTCTCCAGGCTACACAGCCATTATTGGAAGAACTGGGATTTGAGGCCAGTTCTGGTTGACTCTTTTCCCTGAGATTTTGCCTAGATTAGGGGTGAGGGGAGTTCTGTAGGGAAAATAGGTGAGGGGTATGGCTGAAATTAAATGAATGTTTTTATGGTTGGGTTTCTCACTCCAGGAGGACACCCTGCTTATGTTTTTCAGTGATCACTGTTTTACAGGATGCACCTCTTTATGTTACTGAGTTTGGTGCACACATAGTGATAGAGCAGCTGCACCTTATCCCTTTCCTTACACACAATCTTTTTTTTAATGAAAGAGTATGTAGAGAAAGGCAAGCACAAACCATAACTCAGAAATGGTAATGTAACGGGGCACACTGTGGCTGCTGACTACTTGCATTCGTAATGATTTTCTCCAAATAATGCAAACACTATTTTTTCCTGAGAAATGAAATATGAGAGTGCCACATTGCACAGATGATTGGGGAGAACTCATAAAAGATTTTAATCTTTCCTTGTCAAGCTTCAGAAATGCAAACGGCCTCGTCCTCGTTTTCTTTATGCCCTGGACTTCTAATTGAGGAAGCTGGCATCAATTATGCATGTGGGCACTGCTGGGGAGGAAACTAGAATAAATATTTGGGGGTATCGTTAGCCAGAACATCACTTCATCTTTGTGTCACCGTAATTTCCCATATCGTAGTGTGTTAGATTAGAACATATGGCAATAAGGTAGGTAATGAGAACAACAATTTTCTGAAACAACATTATAACTTTTCCCTCTTTATGGTCACATTTAGTTACAGTACATGCTGCCATTTAGGAATAGAGCTTCACAAAAGCAAATCTCAGGGAAAAGGGAATTTGGAGGAAAGGGCCTAGGAAGTCTGAATGCCTGAGACCCTACAGATGGGAATTTGGGGCTATGGACTGGTTAGCTTTTGCTGCAATAACAACCCCAATTTCATAGTTGCTTACAACAGCAGTTTCCTTTCTTTGTCGTGTTATGTGAAGGCTGTGAGTTGCTATGATTTGGCTGAGCTCATTCTAGAAGCCACTCAAAAGGAGTAGGGACTCTGTGACATGCGGTTGTCATGGTGGAAGAGTCTGAGGCTGACCACCCAGGTGCATTTAGCATTTCTTCTTGGAAGGGGTATATTTCATAACCACCCATGAGCATCTATCCAAAGAAATTCACACACTGGGCTTGTCAATAAATCAGGGAAGCATAGCAAAGATGGAGACATGTAATATGTGCTTATGGGAAGGGAGCAGAAAGTTTGAACAACAATGTAACTGACCACATGGTGATATCCCCAGTTGTGCCCTATCACTACTGGGGAAAACGATGTTGGGGAAATCCAGGACATCTGCAAGTAGGCAAAGAAAGTTACCACTAATTGGTGCTAAGATGGATCTGGAGTTGATATAAATAGAAATTAATCAAGCGTCTGATGAGTACCAGTCTAAATCCCAGGCACTGTGCAATGCATTCTGGAGAAACAAAGATAAATAAGATAACCTCTGCTATTCAGGAACTCTCAATTTAGAAGGTAGTGGCCAGACCAAGAGTTAATCTAACTGAAGGCCAGAGTGAAAAAGTACTCTAAAAGAACAAGAAGAGAAGCTTAACTATGCTATGGTAGGTGTCTTAGTTTGCCAAAGGCAGCCAATGAGAAAGACCGGAAAGGGATTGGTTTTTATCATGGGAATTTTATTAGGGGAAAATCTTACAATTCTGAGGCCAAAAAATGTCCAAATCAAAGCACCATCAGAGATGCTTTTTCACTAAAGTCAGCTACTGGTGATCTTGGTGTCCTGTCAGGTGGTGAATATGGCAGCCCTTCTCTGCCGAGGTCCCAGCCTTCCCCTCCAGAATCTACCATCTCCCAGAGCTCAGTCATGGGCAACCAGGTTTAGGGATTGTCTCTTTCTGGGCCTTCTCCCTCAGTGTTGGCTGCTCTGCTTTCTTTCTGAGTTCAGTTGTGAGCTATCAGGCATATGGCTCATCTCTCCAGCCTTGAGCTGCTCCATGGGCCCAGCTTCTTGGGGGTTTTGTGCTTAAGCCTTGGCTGCTAGCAATACTCGAGTCCTTTTTCACATGGCAGGGTAAAAAATGGTGGCTTCCTTTCTCTACAGCTCTCTTTCTCTGTGTCTCCGTTTATATAAAGCTCCAGTAAGAGGGCAGAGACTCAACCCAATGCCACATCTCACTGACATAGTCCAATCAAAAGAGCACCACTCTTGTTCTATGTTAAAGACCATAATCTTTTTTTGGAGATTCATAAAAAAACTTCCAACTGTCACAGTAGGTATATTACATATATTATCTCATTTAAACTCTACAACACTGTGAGGCAGGAAAAAAGTGAATGAGAAAACACTGACTATCAGACAAGTTTAATGACCTGTCCACCTAAAGTTTAGTAAGTGGTGAAGCTGGGAGTCAAATAAAACAACAGTAATGGGAATGGAATGGTAGAACAATTTGTTCTACCATTACAAGTGGGAAGCATAATCATTTTCCTGAGCCTGAGAGAGTTCAGGAAAGGAATCATGGTGGAAGTAGCTTTTCTGATGGGCTTTGACAGGCAGAGCATCCTGCCTTAGGGAACAGCATGTGGAAAGCACAGGAAGCATGAAAGAGATGAGAATTTGGGGGGACTAGATGGGCAGCCATCTTGTGTGGTTGCACCATAAAGTGGGGTCAAGGATCAGATTGTGGAGGGTCCTGGATGTCTTTTTAAATATGTTAGACTTTACTCTTAATATAGTGGCACCATTAAAGATTTCTGAGGAAGAGCTGAGGTGATCCCACATGATTCTTTAGGAAGATCGCTCAGCATGTCAAACTCTCCAGGGCACACCCAGGGATATGCTATCTGACTCCCTACAATATGACATGCTCCCCTCAACCTGCCTGCCCCTAGGTGAGATTTTTACCCCTTCAAGGATGTAAGGGGGAAGGGAGGAGGGAATTCTAGTTTGTTTGCTTATATTTTACTCGTTTCAAACATTATTGGCCTCTTTTTAATTATAAAACCAGAAAGCTGTGTTTTGGGGTTTTTCTTCCTACCCCCATCTTCCCTTCATTTTTGGTTTTGTTTGTTTGTTTTGTTTTGTTTTTGCTTTTGGTTTTTTTTTAACATCGAATCTGTTTGAGTTGTTTTATACCTGGAAAGGACAGGCCAGGTCTGGAGTGGGCACGGGGGAGTCACAGACTGAGGCTGCGGCCCCTACCCAGCACCAGAAGACTGCTTCCACCCCACTTTATTTTTATTTTTGATTTTTATAATCAGAGCACCCAGCAAGGTTAGGCTTGCCATGAGACCATAGTTCTGGTCCTCCAGTGCCGGCTAAGCTCTGGAGTCCCTGAGTGGTTCGACTGTGATGCGGTAAAGATCATGGCATAAGCACATCTCTCTTTCTGTGTTTCTGTGTTTAAGGCTGTCTTTTATGACATTTTAATCAGTTATTGCCTTGTTAAATATGAGGTGGTGCTACCCAGATAGATGAGTTTACTTCAGGCCTGGGCCCCTAAATTCTTTAAAATTGCCTTGCCTGGGTCTTCATTCTTATTCTACTAATAGCCGTTGTTTTCCAGACCCAGATGAGCCTCTAAGGAACAGGTTCTATTACGAAAATAAAGCACAAACCCAACCTGTTTCATGCACAAACACACATAATTCACCTGGACACCACAGTTTGAAGAGAGAAAACCTCATGAGAAAAAGCTCCATGTGAAAAGAAGCAGAATCTTAGGGGTTCCTGATTCAGTCAATCACCCTCTTGCTGGGTCCTCAGGGATCTTGTACTTATCATCAGCACCCATCCTAAAAGAAGGCATCTCCTTTTCTCTTGATCCCCTTTAGTGGAAACACAGGCTGGTGTTTAAAAGATAACTTTATGCAAAATTTAAGGAGAAAAAATTAATGCATTGGGGTGGCGGTAAAAGTGGGAAGCATAATCATTTTCCTGAGCCTAAGAAAACCTGAAGCCTGGGAATCCTGCTCATTCTCCCAGGTGGATGATTAGCTTAGCTTTACTAAGTCTTATGTCCCTTATTCTAAGATAACTACCCAAACTCTTGAAGGTTGGATCTAATCTTCCCTACATCCATCCTCTCTGACTGTCCTGACTCCAGATGATGGGAGTCACCACTCTTCACCCCACATGCAAAGTCTACTGGAACATCTCCTCTCAGCCAGGAAAAATGTCAAGAATCCTAGCTCAAATACCTAGACCAGTTAGAGTCTTCCCACCTGGTTCCAATTTCCAGACAGAGGAATTTTTCTATTTCTCAATTGATATGCAAAGAATGATGATTAATATATATTGAGCTTTAAACGAAATAGCTAGGCCAGTTGTTCTCTTTTGCCTGACCAGAGGACTTAATGAAACTTCCACTGCTGTGTCCTACTCCCATTTCTGTTTCAGTAGGTCTGGAGAGGGGACCAAAAATTTGCATTTCTAGCAAATTCTCAGGTGATGCTAATGGACTGATCCACCACTTTGCTTTGAGAACCATCATGAGATCACTCAGTCTAGTTACCACCCCTCACGCTATCCTGGTATCTTCTATAAACCAATGCAGAATGGTGGTGGTGGGGGGAGTGGGGGGGGGGGCCTTTAGAACTCCTTAAGCATGATTCTGAATTCTGGCTCTTTCTCTACTTAATGATGTGATCTTGGACAAACTGCTTAATCTTAGTGGAGCTCAGTTTTCAAACTTTGAAATAGCAACAATAATACATCTCTCAAGTTTTTTGTGAGGAAAAAAAAAGGTAGCACAGGATCGGATACATGGTGTATTCAACAGATGCATTCAATAAATGCTACTACTCTAATTGCTCTCCTCTCATTCAGGTGAGATTCCTCCTACACACTAATTTAGAAGAGTAATCCTGCACTAGTTCCATTAAGATGGACAGCGGAGCAGTACAGTGACCATACGTGGAAACAACAATGGTGCATGTTTTGTTGACATGTTGTGTTCAAATACAGTGTCTGCTAGTCATCATTCTCTTGCTCAGTCCAAAGGAATGATATTTTCATATGGAAGTTGCAAGAAAGAAAATCATAAGCCATGCTATTGGATGTCTAAATTCTGCTTTAATGGCTGCTATATCTACAACATTAAGTACAGAATGTCAGGGAAGGATGGCTCTGTTTTAGAGAGCAGGAACTGGGGGTATTTCTTACTAAGTCCTAGATGAGTTATACACAGTGAAGAGCAAGGGGTCGGCATTGTGGAAAATGGAAATCAATGGTGGCAGCACCCAAAGCTGTGGAAAGCTATGCAGAGACATGAAATAAAGAACTGTGACTTTTGGAGACTAGAGTGGCTTGGAAGCTGAAGTTTCTCAGGCTTATCTTTGGACACTGAAAAGACTAAGGGAGATAGGTTAGCATTAAAATTCAAGGACATACAGAAAAATGCATAAAATATCCAAGTGATTGTGAGTAGCTTTCATTACTTCTGGTCTTCTCATACAGGGAGGGATTTCTGGAGTAAAACATTAAAGAAAGGAGATCATAATGCCTAATTCACAGAGGTTTTTTTGTGAATTAAAGGTGTGTACCAAATTTTCTAATGCATAACAATTCCTAAATAAATAACAAGCAGTTACTATTATTCTGAAAAGCATGTGAATTTAACAAACCGCTTAATGTTTGTTTTCTCCAATTAGATTACAAGTGCCACAATGCCAGGGACAAAATCTCTCTTTGTAATATTCTACCTCTGGTTCTATTAGGTGCCTTAGACATAGCAGAAGCTTGATAAATATTTATTGAAAGTAGAAAGGAAAGAAGGGAGGGTTGGAAAGATATGCTGAATGGGAGATGGAAGATTCAGATTAGTGCTCTACCATAGAGAACTAAAAAAGGGATGAGCTGGAAAATATGGGAAACTAAGAATGGCAAATGGGACAGAAATTTCTCTTGACTCTGGATATCAAATAGCATTTATTGGTAACGTCACTATTGCTCCTTGCCATCCACTTTCCTGTCCATTGCCTACTGTTAAATGCCAAGTTGGGACCCTGAGTCCTCTAGGCACTTGCAGTGGGTTCACCATGAGGCTTCCTAATCTTCTGGATCAACTGACATTCATCCGAGCTGCCCTTAGCCCATATAGCATCTTTGTATAAATTAGAAAAAGGTGCTCCTAGTATATGGTGATTGCAGCTGTATACTAGGAGTCTCTGCTTGGTGAGATGGATTTTAGTCTCCCCGGACCCCTTTCCTCCTCTTACCCTTAGCCAGCTGCAAGGTAAAACATGTACAATTGTCCTTGTGTCCAGGGCTCCTTGAATGTCAGCTACAGCAATCACTTGTTGAGTGTGCATTTACAATGCCTAGGTGCTAGGGCTCCAGTGGCATGTAATATAGGACTCCCGTTTTCGTGGCATGTACTCTCTAAGGAAGTGGCAGCAGGTCAAACAAAAGGCCTGGAAGCAAGACTGCTGGTGAGAACATAGTGTCTGCCAGTCACCAACCGTTCTACCTTGAGCAAGTGGTTTTACCTTTCAAAGCCTCCATTTTCTCATCTTGTAAATGGGGGTATTGACAGTACCTCCCTCAGAGGCTTGCTGTGAGTGTTAAATGAGATGCAGGTAAGTGATTCTTACATTTTACCTATTATTATCCCATAGCCAGCCAGTAACATAGTCATAATATGGAGATACAGAGATATCCTTTTGGTTTAGGACACAAAGAAAGCATCACCAAAGCAGTGTAACTTAAGCAAGAATGGCAACATGAAATGCCTTCAGGGAAGAAGCAGCAATAAAAGTTACTAAAACAGGCCAGATTTGGAACAATAAGGGATCGTGGGGACTGTGGGAAACTAGAGAATACGTGCCCTATATAAGAGCATTCCACTTCAAGCCTTGGAAAACAAACAATGTAATGTGCAAAACAAATGCTGCCTCTGCAGAATGGGTAAAAATATGCAAAATATCAGATAAGAGAATTCCCAGTCTTTCAGAAGGCTTGGCCTTTCTAATCAACTACTGTCACCTTTCTTATTCCTCTGGGGAATGCTCCTGGGCCCTTAAAACTCCTTATAACAGTCTTCTTTGACAAATGGCACAGACCCAAAGTTACAAAAAGCAAACCCCTCTGTTTTCAGACCAAACAGTACCCTGTGCCAAACTCTCAGAAATTCCAGGCCTTTCTTCTTCCCTTGTCCCCACCCCCCACTAAAGCTGAGATGAATTGACTGCTGAGACTTCTTGCTCAGAGTACATTGTTTGAAAGTTTGTGTCATAAACATATTGATCTTGCCTCAATGCTCCCAAATAGAATCTCGATGTTGAAGCACTCCTTTAATCAAAACTAAATTATGTACAGGCCACATAGGTCAGCTCAGCCAGCCTCGCAAGAAAAGCAATCCATCATTTATTCGTAAATGTCAGTGAAATCTGGGGATCAATATGTTCGCCAATGTAGATTATATTTATTATTTTTCTGTAAATATCAATGCCAAGAAATATTTCTAGGGTGCATGCAGGTGCCATGGGAAATCAGAACCCTAACCTAGGGTAGGTGGTTGAGTGGTGAAATCTTTCTAAGTAGATTTGATCTGTTTTTTTGTAACTCCTTTGCAGGTGAGAGCTGGGCTGTCTGTGGTCTCATGGGAAATAAAAAGGTGAGAAAAATTCTTATAGGGAACAAGGTGTTTGAGAAAGTTCCAGAATTGACCTATCCTACTGTGGTTTAAATGGCTTTTCCTGAAGAATGAATTTGGGCATATAAAATAAAAGTGATTTCCAAAAGATCTATTTCATCCATAGGAACTTGGAGCCAGAAAGCAAAGGAATATTTAGTCTTAGCCCATCCCTTCTCTTGACTCATCCTGATTAGCACAAACATATACTTGGTGTCAGAGTCAAGGGAATCAAGGAAACACAAGCAGTTGCTGGAGAAGGACTTTGTGTCACAGTTCCTATTGTATTCTTCCATTATTTCTGGAGGCAGCAGAGAGTCTTGGAAGCTATTAAGTTGGTGAAAAATATGATCAAAGTGGTGCTTAGGAAAAACAAATAATAAGTCATTGAGGAGAGCAGATGTGGCTCAAGCAGTTGAGTGCCTGCTTCCCACATGGGAGGTCCCGGGTTCGGTTCCCAGTGCCTCATAGAAAAAACAAAAACAAACAAGCAAAACAAACAAAAAAAATGAAGCAGGGGAGCCAATGTGGCTCAGTGGTTGAGCACCCGCTTCCTATATACGAAGTCCTGGGTTCAATCCCTGGCCCTGGTACCTCAAAAAAAAAAAAAAAAAGTCATTGAACAAATAATATTAGGGAGACCTGTGTGAAGCGGGTGGACTAAGGAGCTGCAGGACTCAGTCTTTCCACCAAAGCAGCTATTAAACAGACAGGAACTGAAATAACTATTTTGAAACTCCAGAGACCAGAAGAACACTGACCAGAACCCATGGAAGAGTGGGAGGAAGAGGCTGATAAATTTCAGTAAAGAACAGTAAATTGCTCTCTCCACACCAAGGCTACCATTGCCCTCCCCCACTCTCACAGCAGGCCTAGCCGCTGGCAAGCTCATTGGTGACAGAAAGGCACATTAAAATCCTCTTCCCCAAAACCAGGGGTGGGCACTGATCATAGCTTTTGATTAGTGAATTTAGATCATTGGGAGCCTGGCTTGGAGGGCAGCCGTTGTTCCATCCCACCCCAAACAGGGGTGGCAATGGTGAAGACTTAATGATGATGCACATCCTCAGGGCTAGGGAAAGAGTTAATCAAAGGGCTACATTTTCTGAGCAGGCCAGGAAAGCTTATCTTGGGGGAGCCATAGGAGAAGCTCTTGGCACCCTTCTTAATCCCCTCCCCAGGGCATTATAGAGCCAGTCTGCACCCCCTCAATGGGTCCCTGGCCCTGTTTTGGCTCGGAAATACTGATTTGGGAAAGTACCCTCTGGGAAAAAGCAACTTGACACAATGGAAGAAGTGTAAGAAACTATAGAGATGGACAGTCAGGGGCAAAGAACTTCTGGCTTCAAACACCTGGGAGAATGAGGTCTGTCTCCTGGGAAACAGAGGGGACAACCAAATTCCTGTAAGCAGAGCAGGGGAACTCCAAACAACTAACAAGCAAAAGCCCAGGACATGATAGAGGCCCAGAAAGATAGGGAAAACCCTGCACATTGCAGTCACCTTGGGCAGACTTTCCTGATAGGAGGGTTGAAACTTAAGAAAATTGCTGTCTTACCATCAGCTGGTTACAAAAATCAAAAAACAGACATCTCAGGGAATATACCCCAGAGTCAACATTTTAAAATATTAAAATATACAGTTTGCAACAAAGTACAAGACAAACAAGGAAGCAGGAAATGACAGGCTTATTCAAAGGAAGAGAATAAAAATCCACAAAGTGCAAATGAAGAAGAACAGAATGTGGACATACTAAACAAAGCCTTTAAAAAAATGATCTGAAAAAATGCTCAAGGAGAAGAAAGAAAATACAGAGAAAGAACTAAAGGATATCAGGAAAACAATGAATGAGCAATATGAGAATCTTAGACCAAAATTTTAAAGAGAACCAAACAGAACTATCAGAGTTGAAGACCACAAATAACTGAAATGAAAAATTCTCAAGAGAGTTTCAAGAGCAGGTTGGAACCAGCAGAAGAAAGAATCAGTGAACTCGAAGAAAAGACGCTTGAAATGAGTCATGCAGAGGAGCAGAAAGACGAAAGAAGTATTAAAAGCAAAAAATAGCCTAAGACACCACTAGGATACACAAGCATATCAATACACGCATTAAGGGAGTCTCAGAAGGAGAAGAGAGAAAGGGTCAGAAGGCATACTAAAAGAAATAATGACAGAGAACTTAGCAAGAGACCCTATTAGATTGAGTGCTGATTTCACATCACAGAAACCATGGAGGCAAGAAGGCAGTGGGTTGAAATAAAGTGCTGAAAAAAAACAGCTACTAGCCAAGAATTTTTAATCTGGCAAAATTTTCTTTCAAAAAAAAAAAGGAGACATTCTCAGATAAATAAAAGCTGAGGGAGTATATAACCACTAGACCTGCCCTACAAGCAATGTTAAAAGGAATTCTTCAGGCTGAAAGGATAGGACACTAGACAGTAGTTAAAAGTAGCATAAAGAAGTAAAGATCTGCAGTAAAGGTAACCATTTGGGTAACTACAAATGCCAGTATTTTTGTAGCATATCATTTGGTATGTAATGCCATTTCTTACTTCCTACAGGTTCTAAAATGTAAATGAATAAAAAGGAATGATAAGAACAGCCTGGATAAAACTGGATGTAGGCCATTTTACATTTTGTCAAACCTATAAAATTGTACAGTGCAAAGTGTAAACCATAATGTAAACTATAGACCTTGTTTAGTAGCAATGCCTCAATATTTTTTTCAGCAGTTGTAACAAACGTACCACACTAGTGTAAGATGTTATTAATAGGAGAAAATGTGTGTGTATGGGGGGCAGGGGGGAATCCCCTATACATTTGTGGTAACTTTTCTGTAATCTAAAACTTCTTTAAAAATAAAGTTTATCATATATAAAAAAAAAGATCAAAGCAAAAATGAATGAATAGAGAGCAATAGAACAATAACACAATTTGGAGAATCAACAAAACCAAAAGTTGATTCTTTGAGAAGATCAGCAAAATTGACAAACCCTTGGCTAGATTGACAAACAAAAAAAGAGAGAAGATGCAAACAAATAAAATCAGAACTGAGAGGGGAGAAATCACCACTGACCCCACAGAAATAAGAGAGATCATAAGAGGTTATTATGATCAAGCTGCAAGCCAACAAACTAGACAACACATGAACAACCTACACTGACCCTAGGAGAAATAGAAGACCTCAAAAAACCAATCACAAATAAAGAGATTGAAAGAGTCATCAAAACCCTCTCAAAAATGAAAATCTTAGGACCAGATGGCTTCACAGGTCCTAGGCTTTTCAAAGATGATCATTCAAAGATAATCTAATGTCAATCTTGCTCAAGCTCTTCCAAAAAATTGAACAGGAAGGAATACTACCAAATTCATTCAATGAAGCCAACATCACCTTAATACCAAAACAAGATAAAGATACTATGAAAAAAGAAAATTACAGACCAATTTCTCTAATGAATACAGATGCAAAAATCTTCAACAAAATACCTGCAACCCAAATGCAAAACCACATTTAAAGAATTAGACACCACAGTCAAGTGGGTTTTATCCCAGCTATGCCAGGATGTTTCAGCACAAGAAAATCAGTTTTTGCAATAAGCCACATTAATAAATTAAAGAAAAAAATCACATAATCGTCTCAGTTGACACAGAAAAGGCATTTGACAAAAGACAGCATCAACATGGACTGGAAGGTGAAATATGGTTAAGATGTCAATTCTACCCAAACTAATTTTCAGATTCAACACAACCCCAATAAAAATCCCAACAGCCTTTTTTCACAGAAATGGAAAAGCCAATTATCAAATTTATTTGGAAGGGTAAGAGGCCCTGAATATCAAAAAAATATCTTAAAAAAGAAGAACAAACTTGAAGGACTCTCACTTCCTGACTTTAAATCATATTACTTAGCCACAGTGGTAAAAACAGCTTGGTACTGGTATCAAGATAAACAGATCAACCAATGGAACTAAATAGAAAACTCAGAAATAGACCCCATCTACCAATGGGAAGCTGCACTGGTCCTTGGGGCAAAAAGTGAGTTTTGATGACTGTCAAGCCCACCCAGTTGGGCCAGAACAATCTATTCAACAAATGGTGCTGGGAGAACTGGATCTCACTATCCAAAAGAAAGAAAGCAGACTGCTATCTCATATTTTATTTTTAAAAAAATAACTCAAAATGGATCAGTGACCTAAATTTGAAAGCTACAAACCATAAAACTCCTAGAAGAAAATGTAGTGAAACATCATCAAGATCTTGTGGTAGGTGATAGTTTCTTACACCCGAACATGAGCAATGAAAGAAAAAATAGATAAATGGGACCTCCTCAAAATTAAACACTTTTGCTCTTCAAAGGACTTTGTAAAGAAAATAAAAAGGCAGCCTACACAATGGAGAAAATATTTGGAAACCACATATCTGATAAGGGTCTGATGTCCATGTTATATAAAGAGATCATACAACTCAACTATAAAAATACAAGCAACACAATAAAAAAAAAATGGGCAAAAGATTCGAATAGACATTTTTCCAAAAAGGAAATACAAATGGCCAAAAAACACATGAAAAAAATATTCAACATCACTGGCTATTAGAGAAATGCAGATCAAAACTACCAGGAGATACTTGATAGAATGCCATTATTTTTTTTTTTTTAATAGAAAACTACAAGTGCTCAGGATTATATAGAGAAAGAGAAACACTCCTTCACTGTTGGTGGGAAAGTAGAATGGTGCAGCCTCTGTAGAAGACAGTTGGGCAGTACCTCAAGGAGTCATGTGATCCAGCAACACCGTTACTAGGAATATATTAAAAAGAACTGAAAGTGAGGACACTTACTAACATTTGCACATGGATGATCATAGCAGCATTATTCACAATTGCTAAAATATGGAAAGAGCCCAAGTGTCCATCAATTGATGAATGGCTAAATAAAATGTGGTATAAACATACAATGAAATACTAATCAACTGTAAGAAGAAATGACATACAGATGCATATGACAACATGTATGAACCTTGAGGACAATGCATGGAGTGAAATAAGCCAGGCACAAAAGGACAAATATGGTATGAACTCACTATTATGAACTAAATATGATGAGTAAACTCATGGAGGTAAACTCTAAAGTATAGGTTACTAAGAGATAGACTATGAGTTGAGAATGGGAGCTGATGCTTAATTTATGTAGAAATTTTAAAAGGTTTACTGTAAAATTGTCTAAATGAATAGAGTTAATGGTAACATAATATATGAGATTAGTTAACACTGATGATTTATTAATGTGACTGTGATTGAAAGGGGTAGTCTGTGGTTGTAAATGTCAATTGAAAGGAAGCTAGAGAATAATCTGGGGAATGTATACCATATTGATTTCAGTGGTAGATGAAGATTGTGGTTAATAGTATAAATATAAGAATGTTCTTCTTTTTCAATGGTTTAAGAATACAGTGATTCACAGAAAAATTACAACTAATGTAACTTAAGGATGATACTTAACAATAATATTGAAATATTTTTGCAACAATGGCAAAGAAGGTATATCAACTCTAAGGGACAAAAATAGAGGGTATAAGGGGGGGGGATGGAATTTTTTCATTTTGGAGTAATGAGAATTTTCTAAAATTGACTAAGGGGAAGGCAACACAACACTGTGATGAAAATAAGAGCCACTGCTCAATCAGAAATAGAGTGGGCATGACCATCCTAAAATCCTCAAGGCTAAGGAATGAACAAACATAAAGGGGGAATACAACTATGTACTAAAATAGATTTATTATTATTCTAATAATGGAAAAACTTAAAGCATTGACATAAAGGAAGTGGTCACCAGAGGTTCTGAGAGGTGGGAGAGGAAAAAATAGGTGTAACATGGGGTATTTTGGAGACAATGGCATTGTTCTGAATGACATTGCAATGACAGATACAGGCCATTAAACATTCTGTCAAAACCTATAAAAATATGTGGTGCAAGGACAACCAGCAAGATGGCAGCAGAGAAAGGAGTTCCTAGAATCAGCTTCTGCTACAGGGCAGTTAGTAATCACCAGAGCTATCTAAAGCACTTGTTTGGGGTCTTCAGGAGACCAGAAGTTCATCCTGCAACATTCTTGAAAGAATGGAAGGAGGATACCGCCCATCTGCAGAGAAGATTCATAAGTAGAGCACTCCATGCCACAGAGGCCAGTACCCATTCTCCACTGGAGGCACAAGCTGCCTCAGGAGCTATTCCATGGCTGGAATTGGAGGCTCCACTTCCT
Organism: Cabassous unicinctus; assembly: GCA_029593785.1. NCBI lineage: Eukaryota > Metazoa > Chordata > Mammalia > Cingulata > Chlamyphoridae > Cabassous > Cabassous unicinctus. Next base: position 42,334 of record JAQZBX010002834.1, on the reverse strand, counting down.
AAAAACCAGAAGAGGAAGAGACAGTTGGGCACCAATTTCAGCTAATGATTAGTAAATTCAGTGGGCTAAAGTATAATCCTAAGAACAGCTAAAATTTGAACCAGTCCAAGTCAGAAAGAGGCCAGTAGTTGCCATCTTAACTCCGCACCTGACACAAGGGGAAGCGGGGCTGACTGAAAATCACAATGCAGATAGGGACCAGCTTCTTTCCATCTAGATCAGATTGCAGCTCTAGCCTAAGTCCCAGGTCAAGCTCCAACAGGGAGGAAGCTGGGAGAAGCTGCACCAGCCTCTCCAGGAAACTACAGGTTATACCACAGAGGCCAGTGACCATCCTACTTTGGCAGCACAAGCCACTCCAGGGACTATTCTGTGGCAGGAATTGGAAGCTCCATTTCCCAAAAACAGGGGAGGAAGAGACGACTGGCCACCTATTACAGCTATTGATTAGTAAATTAGCTGGCTAAAGTATAACCCTAAGCACAGCTAAAGTTTGAACCTGTCCAAGTCAGGAAGAGGCCAGTAGCCGTCACTTTGACTCCACCCCCAGCATGAGGGGAAGCCTGGATGACTGAAAATCACAGTGATGATAGAGACCAGTTTCCTTCACCCATATTGGCCTGCAGCCCTAGCCTAGACTTCAGCCCCAGCTCTAGCAGGGAGGAAGCTGGCAGGCCCCCCACCAGCCTATCCAGGTAACTGCAGGTACATTTGGCTGGCTCAGACTGAATAATCAGAAGTCTACCAGGGCAACTGCAGTCATCTAGGATCTGCAGTGCATAGATTGCTTTCCATACCTGCAGCTTGTTTCCTGCCCCAAAAGGGGAGAAAAGGGTGTGAAGCTTAATCAGTCTCTCTGGGCAACTACAGTCTAGGCCTGCATGAGTTGTATTATTCCACACAGCTGTGGCTCTGTGCTTACCCCTGGCAAAGGAGAAAGTTTGGAGAAGCTGCATTGGTCCTTGGGGCAATGAGGGCAGCTTGAGCCTCCACAGCTTATAGCACCAACTACATCCTTGGCTCCTACTACACAACCACCAAGGGAGAAAGGGCAGGAAGCCCTAAACTAAAGAGAACAACTGCACCCAGAATAAATACTCTAGTAAACCAGATGCCAAGAGACCAACGAAAAATTACAATCTACACTGAGAAACAGGAAGATATGGCCCAATTAAAGGAACAAGATAAGCCTCCAGATGACATAAAGGAGTTGACACAACTAATTAGAGATGTTCAAACAAATCTCCTTAATAAATTCAATGAGATGGCTAAAGAGATTAAGGATATTAAGAAGACATTGAATGAGCACAAAGAAGAATTTGAAAGCATACACAGCAAAATAGAGATCTTATGGGAATGAAAGGTGCAAAAAATGAAATTGAAAATATACTGGAATCATATAATAGCAGATTTGAGGAGGCAGAAGAAAGGATTGGTGAGCTTGAAGAAATGGCTTCTGAAAGCAAACATACAAAAGAAGAGATGAAGAAAATAATGGAAAAGATTGAACAAGTTCTCAGGGAACTAAATGACATCAAGAGTTGTCCAAACATATGTGTCATGGGTGTCCCAGAAGGAGAAGAGAAGGGAAAAGGGGCAGAAGGAATATTTGAAGAAATAATGGTAGAAAATTTCCCAACCCTATTGAAGGGCATAGATATCCATGTCCAAGAAGCATGATGTACTCCCATCTGAAAAATCTGAATAGAACAACTACGAGACACATACTAATCAGAATGTTAAAATGCCAAAGATAAAGAGAGAATTCTAAAAGCAGCAAGAGGAAAGTAATCCATATCAAATAAGAGATACCCAATAAGATCAAGTGCTAATTTCTCACCAGAAACCATGGAGGCAAGAAGACAGTGGTATGATATATTTAAGATACTGCAACAGAAAAACTTCTAGCCAAGAATCTTATAGCCAGAAAGATTGTCTTTCAAAAATTAGGATGAGTTTAGAATATTCACAGATAAACAGAAATTGAGAGAGTTTGTAAACAAGAGAACTGCTTTGCAGGAAATACTAAAGGGTGTGCTGCAGCCTGAAAAGAAATGACAGGAGAAAGAGGCCTGGAAGAGAGTCTAGAAATGAAGATTATATCAATAAAAGTAACTAGAAGTTTCAAAAGAGTGGTGAAAATAAAATATGACAGATAAAACCCAAATATTCAGGAATAAACTTAACCAACGACGTAAAGTACTTGTATTTAGAAAACTACAACTCATTGTTAAAAGAAATTTTAAAAAGACCTAAATAATTGGAAGAACATTCCATGCTCATGGATTGGAAGACTAAATACCATCAAGATGTCTATTCTATTCAAATTGATATACAAATTCAATGCAATCCTGATAAAAATTCCACCAGCATTTTTTAAATAAATGGAAAATATAATTATCAATTTTTTTATTTGTATAAGTTGATTTTTAGTCACTTCATATATTTTTGTTAGAAATGCAGAAAATGTTGCATTCCTTGATGTTAAAAAATTTTTTATATACACAAGGTTGAAAAGCATTTGCTTACATTTTAAATAACTCACAGCTAGCTACTTGCAACTGGACTTCATTGTGCAGTTACAAAAATATTTTCACGAAAAAGCTGGAAAAAATATACCATTTCATAGCAAGTCTTACAGGGAAGAGAATTTGCTTAACAAAATTTCAGTTTTGCAAACTAAGATGCAGTAAGCCTTTCTTAGCCAATGCCCACTTCTCCAAGGAAGATTTTATCCTATTAGTCACACAAATATATTGTGAGGACATTAACAATATATTCCTTAGAACTTTGTTTTGAAATTGCTGTTGTTTGATACTATTTATAAAGAGTCTCTAACTTTTGATTTCTAAAACTACTTAATACAAATATATGTCCCTCCTCTATCATAATATGCCAGTGATAATTGGGTAGTATATATGAGTATCATGCTTCTTCATTCATTGTCTTTCTTTAATACTGATAAAGCAGTTTGACATGAATAGCCAGAAACATTCTAAAAAGGAAAAGCAAAGTTGGAGTACTCTCATTTCCAGACTTTAAATCGTATTACCTAGCCACAGTGGTAAAAACAGCATGGTACGGGCATAAAGACAGACACATAGACCAATAGAACTGAACTGATGGTTCAGAAACAGACCCTCATATCTAGGGTCAAGTGTATCAAACCCACCCAGCTCGGGCAGAGCAGTCCATTCAACAAATGGCGCTGAGAAAACTGGGTATTCATAGCAAAAGAAGGAAAGAGAACCCCTATCTCACACCTAATACAAAAATTAACTCAAAATGAATAAAAAACCTAAATATAAAAGCAAGGGCCATAAGGCTTCTAGAAGAAAATGTAGGAAAATATTTTCAAGACCTGGTGGTAGGTGGAGGATTCTTAAAGGAGATAAGAGGAGAACTGAGATGGGCTACTGATATTTAATGCATGTAGAAGTTTTAATTAACTTTACTGTAAAAGTGTGGAAATGTATAGAGGTGATGGTAGGACATTATAGTGAGTAACAACTGGTTTATAAATGGGAATGTGGCTGAAAAGGGTAGTCTAGGGATGTAAATGCCAGTTGAGAGAAAGCTAGAGAATAATCTAGGGACTGACTAACACAGTAAACCCAGAGGTGGATGAGAATTGTGGTTGATGGTACAGATACAAGAGTGCCCTTTGTGAGCTAGAGCGGAGGTGCGTCACTATTGCAGGGTGGTGTGAATGTGGAGAAGCATGGGAAAAATGCAACTGGAGTGACCTATGGACTGTGGTTAACAATAATAATGTAATATACATGCATCTATGCCAAAGATGTACTGTGTTCATAATGGGGGAATATGGAAAATATGTGCCAAATGTACCCTATGGACCTGGTAATAATTGGATGATATTATCTCGTAATCTGTAACAAATGTTCTACCACGGTGTGGTGTATTGATAGAGGGGCGTTGTTTGGGAATTCTGCACATGTGCATGATAGTTTTGTAAGTTTACAACTTCTGTCATAAAAATATATTTAAAAAATAATTATAGGGTGGTTTGGGGGAAATATACACCAAATGTAAGATAAGGACTATAGCTAATAGTAAAATTTTGACAATATTCTTTCATAATTTGTAACAAATGTCTCACGACAATGCAAGGTGTTGGTGGAAGGTTGATGTATAGGACCCCTGTATGATGTTATGAATGTTTGCTTTGTAAGTTCACAACTTTTACTATACACTTATTGTTTATGTATATTCATGTATAAATGATATTAAAAAAATAATAGGGTGGGTTGGGGGGAAATACTTTGGTTAGTAGCAATATTTTGAGGATGCTCTTTAATCATTAGTTAAAAATGTTTAACAGCAATGCAAGGTATTGGTGGTAGAGTGAGGTTTAAGAACTCTGTATAATGTTATGTATGCTTGTTTTGTAAGTTCACAACTACTTATGCACTTATTGTTTATGTGTGTTCATGTATGAGTAATATATTTCAATAAACTTTAAGAAAAATGTGGTACAAAGTGTAAACTATAATGTAAACTATAGACTATGGTTAGTAGCAATGCTTCAATATTTATTCATCAATTTAAACAAATGTACCACACTAATGAAAGATGTTGTTAATAGGGAAAAGTGTGGGAGGGGTTGGGGGTGGGGTGTATGGGAATCCCCTTTATTTTCTATGTATCATTTATATAACCTAAAGCCTCTTTTTAAAAAAAGATTAAAAAAATAATTAAGAAAAAAGAAAAGAGCCAATGAGTGTACACCTTGAATGGATTGTACAAAGCATGGGGCAATATAGCACAGTAAATCCTGTGGTGGAAGATGCACTGTGTTTAACAGAACAAACATGAGAGTGTTCTCTCATGAACTATAACAAATGTATAATACTAACACAGGGTGTTAATAATCGGTGGGTTCAGGGAAAATATATACCAAATGTAAGATATGGGCTTTAGTAAGGAGCAATATTTTTATGATGCTCTTTCATAGTTTGTAACAAATGTTTCACAACAACGCAAGGTGTTGATAGTGGGGTGATGCATGGCAGCCCTGTACGGTGACATGTTTGTTTTGAAAATTCACAACTTTTACTATACACTTATTTTTTATATATGTTCATGCATGAATAATATACTTCAATTATTTTCAAATGAAAAAGAAAAAAAATTTTTAATGGACAAAACATCTGAACAGACACCTTACCTAAAATGATATACAGATGACATAGAGGCATATGAAAGGATTTGCAACATCATGTTATTAGGAAAATACAAAATTTAAACAATGAAATACTACTACACAACTATTTGAATAATTAAAAACCCAAAAGCTGAAAACTCCAAATGCTGGTGAGGATGTGGAGCAATAGGAACTCTTCTGCACTGCTTGTGGGAAAGCAAAATGGTACAGGACTTTGAAAGACAGTCTACCAGTTTATTAAAAGTTAAACATAGGCTTCTCACCCAATCCAGCACAGGTACTCCTAAGTGTTTGTACAAATGAGTTGGAAATGTATGCCCACATAAAAACCTGCATGATATTGCTTATAACAACATACATAATTGCCAAAAATTGGAAGTAATCAATGTGCCCTTCAAACTGTCTAATTACAAATATATGACATTCTGGAAAAGGCAATACTATAGAATCAGTAAAATGTTCAGAAGTTGTCAGAGATTCGGGGGACAGCAGTGACAATATTGTGAATGTAGTTATCACCATTGGATTGTATATTGGAAAGTGGTTAAAATGGAATATTTCAGGCTGTCTATATGCAACCAGAATAAAAAGTTTAAAAATCAAAGAACTGTACAACAAAAGCAGTGAACCCTTATGTAAACAATGGTTTACAGTTAACCATATAATTCTCATAGCCATGTTTCATCAATTTTAACAAAATGTCCACATTAATGCAAAGTGTTAAGAATAGGGAAAACTGTGTATAAAAGAGGTATGCGGGAATTCTGTACTTTATACGTTATTTGTAAACCTAAAATTTCTCTAATAAAATAATTTAAAAATTCAAAAAATATGATAAATCTGTCATTTTGGACATGCAATGTACAAAGATATAAGTGATAACAAGTACAAAAAACGTGGGGGGCATAGAGGTATAAGAAAAGTATATGTGCATGCTATTGAAGTTAAGTTGGTATCAAACCAAATATAATTGTTATATATTTAGGATGTTAAATTTTTACCCCATGGTTACCACAAAGAAAACTGATGAAAAATATATCCAGATTGAAATAGAAGGAAGGCACTTGATGGTACAACACACAAAGAAATCAAGGAAATCTAAAAGAAGGCATTAAAAGAAGTGAAGGACAAAAATGGCATAAGACTTGCAAAGTCTAAATAGCAAAATGACAAAAAAAAGTCCTGTGTTATCAGTAGTAACATAAATGTAAATGGAATAAACTCTCCAGTCAAAGGCAGACATTGGCAGAATGGATAATAAAGCATGACCTAACTATAGGCTTTCTTCAAGAGACTCTTCTTAAATGCAAAGGTACAAGTAGGTTGAAAGTAAAAGAATGGAAATATATATATACCGTGCAAATAGTAAGCAAAAGAGAGCTGAGGTAGCTATATTAATATCAGATAAAATGGGCTTTAAGTCTAGAATAAGTAGAAGAGACAAAGACATTCATTACATACTGATAAATGGGACAACTCAACAAGAAGAAGTAACAATTATAAACATATATATATCTAAGAGCAGAGCCCCAAAATATGTGAAGCAAATACTGACATATATGAAGGGAGAAATTGATGCGTCTACATTAATAGCATGATACTTTAATATATCACTTTCAATAATGGGTAGAACATCTAGTCAGAAGATCAGTAAGGAAATATAAGATGTGAATGATACTCTAAACCAACTAGACATAACAAACATATGTTGAACACTTCACCCAACAAAAACAGAAAACACATTTCTCTTGAGTGCACATGGATCATTCTCCAGGATAGACCATATATTAGGTCACAAAACAAGTCTCAATAAATTCAAAAATATTGAAATCATACAATGTATATTCTCTAATCACAATGGAAGGAAGCTAGATATCAATAACAGAGGGAGAAATTGAAAATTCACAAATATTTGGAAATTAAGCAACATACTCTTAAACAACCAGTAGGTTGAAGAGAAAATTGCAAGCTAAATTAGGAAATACAGAGAGGAAATTGTAAGTAAAATTAGGAAATATCTTAAGATGAATGAAAATGAAAATGCAACATACCAAAACGTATGGGATGAAGCAAAGGCAGTGCTGAGAGGAAAATTTATAGCTCTAAATGCTTATATTAAAAAAGAAGAAAGACTTCAAATCAGTATCTAACCTCAAAACTGGAAGAAATAGAAAAAGAAGAGCAAACTAAACCCAAAGCAAAAAAAGAAGGAAAGAAATAACAAAGATTAGATTGGAGATAAATGAAATAGAAAAAAATATAGAGGATCTACAAATTTGGTTCTTTGAAAAGATCAATAAAATTGACGAGGCTACAGCTAGACCGACAAAGAAAAAAGAGAGAGGACACAACTAAAACCAGAAATGAAAAAGGGGACATTACTACCAATCTGAAATAAAAAGGACTATAAGTGGATACTATGGACAACTGTATGCAGCAGTTAGATAATCTAGAAGAAATGAACAAATTTTTAGAAACATCCAAACTTATCTATGTTGACTCAAGAAGAAATCAAAGATTTCAACAAAGCAATTACTAGTAAAGAGATTGAAGCAGTAATAAAAATCCTCCCCCAAAAGAAAAGCATGGGGCCAGATGACTTCATAAGGGAATTCTACAAAACATTCCAAGAACACTTAACTCCAATTCTCCAAACTCTTCCAAATAATTGAAGAGGAGGGAACATTCCCTAATTCATTCAAAAAGGCCAATAAGACCCTCATACCAAAGCCAGATAAAGATATCACAAGAAAAGAAAAATACAGACCAATATCTCTTGTGAATATAGCTGCAAAAATCCTCAACAAAATAGCAAGCCAAATTCAACAGCATATTAAAAGAATTATACAGGGGAAATGGATGTGGTTAAAGCGATTGGGCTCCTGTCTACCATATGCAGGTCCAGGGTTCGATTCCCAGGGCCTCCTGGTGAAAAGCAAGCTGGCCCATATGGTGAACTGGCCCAAGAGGAGACCTGACCTGTGCGGAATGCTGGCCGGAGCAGAATGCTGGCCTGTGCAAAAGTGCTGGCCCACGCAGAGAGCTGGTGCAGCAAAATGATGCAACAGGAGGAGACACAGAGGAGAGACAGTGGGAGACGCAGCAGACCAGGGAGCTGAGGTGGCACAAGAGATTGAGTGCCTCTCTCCCGATGGTCCCAGGATCAGTTCTCAGTGCCACCTAAAGAGAAGACAAGCACAGAAGAGCACACAGAGAGCAGACAGCAAGGGCAAAACAATGGGGGGGTGGAATAATTTAAAAAACAAAGAATTATATACCATGATCAAGTGGGATTTATCTCTGATATGCAAGGTTGGTTCAAAATAAGAAAATCAATTAATGTAATACACCACATCAACAGAATGAAGGAAAAAAACCATATTATCATCTCAATTGATGCAGAAAAGGCATTTTACAAAATCCAGTTCCCCTTCCTGATAAAAACACTTAGAACACTAGGGATAGATGGAAACTTCCTCAACATGATAAAGGGCATATAAGAAAAGACCACAGCTAACATCCTACGTAATGGTGTAAGACTGAATGTTTTGCTTCTGAGTCAGAAGTAGACAAAGATGCCCATGGACACCATTGTTATTCAACATTGTTCTGGAAGTTTTTTTTACCAGAGCAGTTAGGCAATAAAAAGAAATAAAAGACTTCCAAATTTGAAAGAAAGAGGTTTAACTTTCCCTATTTTCAGATGATATGATCCTATATAAAGAAAATTATGAAAAAATCCACAACAAAGTTTCTAGAGCTAATAAATGAATTCAGCAAAGAGACCAGGTACCAGATCAACATCCAAAATTCAGTAGTGATTTTTTTTTTAATTTATTGAAGCACATCACTCATAAACAAACATACAAAAGCAATAAGTGTATAGTAATAGTTGTGAACTTACAAAACAAATATACATAATATCATACACATACCTCACTTATCACAAGTCCTTGCATTGTTGTGAAACATCTTTAACTAATGATTAAAGCACATCCTCAAAATATTACTAATAATACTAACCAAAGTATCTTATATTTGGTGTATTTTTCTGCCAACCCAGCCTATTACTATTATTATTATAATTACTATATCATTTATACATGAACATAGATAAACAATAAGTGTACAGTAAAAGTTGTAAACTTACAGGGCAAACATGCATAACATCTTACAAGAGTCCCATACATCAACCCACCAACAACACATTTGGCACACATTTTCTATATTCCCCCATTATCAACACAGTACATCTTTGGCATAGATGCATGCATATTACATTATTATTGTTAATCCCAGTCCATAGGTCACTCCAGTTGTATTTTTCCTATGCTTCTCCACATTCACACTACCCTGCAATAGTGACGCACATCCGCTCTAGCTCACAAAGGGCACTCTTGCATCTGTACCATCAACCACAATTCTCATCCACCTCTGGGTTTACTGTGTTAGTCAGTCCCTAGATTATTCTCTAGCTTTCTGTAAACTGGCATTTACATCCCTAGACTACCCTTTTCAGCCACATTCCCATTTATAAACCAGCTGTTACTCACTATAATGTCCTACCATCACCTCTATACATTTCCACACTTTTACGGTAAAGTTACTTAAAACTTCTACATACATTAAACATCAGTAGCCATCTCAATCCTTCTCTTATCTCCTTTAAGAATCCACCACCTACCACCAGGTCTTGAAGATATTTTCCTACATTTTCTTCTAGAAGTTTTATGGTTCTTGCTTTTATATTTAGGTATTTGTTCCATTTTTAGTTAATTGTTGTATTAGGTGTGAGATAGGGGTCCTCTTTCCTTCTTTTGGCTGTGGATATCCAGTTCTCCCAGCACCATTTGTTCTGCCTGAGCTGGGTGGATTTGACAGGCTTGTCAAAAATCACTAGGCCATAGATGTGAGGGTCTGTTTCTGAACCATCAGTTTGGTTCCATTGGTCTATGTGTCTGTCTTTATGCCAGTACCATGCTGTTTTTACCACTGTAGCTAGGTAATATGATGTAAAGTACAGAAGTGAGCATCCTGCAACTTTGCTTTTCCTTTTTAAGATGTTTCTGGCTATTCAGGAACCCTTCCCCTTCCAAATAAATTTGATAGTCAGATTTTCTATTTATTTTTTTAAAATACTGGTGGAATTTTTATCGGGGTTGCATTGAATCTGTATATCAATTTAAGTAGAATTGACTTCTTAATGATATTTAGTCTTCCAACCCATGAGCATGGAATGTTCTTCCAATTATATAGGTCTTTTTTTATTTCTTTTAACAATGAGTTGTAGTTTTCTGAATACAAGTGCTTTACATCATTGGTTGAATTTATTCCTGAATGTTTGGATTTTATCTGTCATATTTTATTTTCACCACTCTTTTGACACTTTTACTTACTTTTACTGATATAATCTTCATTTCTAGACTCTCTTCCAAGCCTCACTCCCTGATCTTTTATTTTCAGACTGTAGCACACCCTTTAGTATTTCCTGCAAAGCTGGTCTCTTGGTTACAAACTCTCTCAGTTTCTGTTTATCTGTGAATATTCTAAACTCACCCTCATTTTTGAAAGACAATCTTTCTGGCTATAAAATTCTTGGCTGGAAGTTTTTCTCTTGTCATATCTTGAATATATCATACCACTGTCTTCTTGCATCCGTGGTTTCTGATGACAAATTGGCACTTAATCTTATTGCTTATATGTTATGCATTGCTTTTCTTTTGCTGCTCTCAGAATTCTCTCTTTTTCTTTGGCATTTAACATTCTGCTTAGTTTGTGTCTGGAATTGGTCTATTCAGATTTATTCATATGGGAGTATGTTGTGCTTCTTGGACATGTATATCTATGCCCTTCAATAGGGCTGGGAAATTTTCTACCATTATTTCTTCAAATATTCCTTCTGCCCCCTTTCCCTTCCCTTCTTCTTCTGGGACACCCATGACATGTATGTTTGGACATATCTTGCTGTCGTTTAGTTTCCTAATAACTTGTTCAATTTTTTTCCATTCTTTTCTTATTCTCTTCTTTTGTATGTTTGCTTTCAGAGGCCATTTCTTCAAGCTCACAAATCCTTTCTTCTGCCTCCTCAAATCTGCTATTATAGGATTCCAGTGTATTTTTTATTTCATTTATTGTACCTTTCATTCCCATAAGATCTGCTATTTTTCTATGTATGCTTTCAAATTCCTTTTTGTGTTCATCCAATGTCTTCTTAATATCCTTAATCTCTTTAGCCATCTCATTGAATTTATTAAGGAGATTTGTTTGAACATATTTAATTAGTTATGTCAACTCCTTTATGTCATCTGGAGGCTTATCTTGCTCCTTTAACTCGGCCATATATTCCTGTTTCTCAGTGTGGATTGTAATTTTTTGTAGTTTCTTGGCATTTGGCTTACTAGATGTATTTTTTGGGGTGCAGTTTCTCTCTTTAATTTAGGGTTTTCTTGCCCTTTTCCCCTTACTGGTTGTGTAGTAGGAGTCAAGGATGTAGTTGGTGCTGCAAGCTGTGGAGGCTCAAGTTACCCTCATTGACCCAGGGACTGGTGAAACTTCTCCCAACTTTCTCCTTTGCCAGGGATCAGGACAGAGCCACAGCTTTGTGAAATAATCCAAGTTGTGCAGGCCTAGACTGTAGTTGCCCAGAGAGACTGATGAAGCTTCACGCCCCTTTATCCCCTCCCTGGGGCAAGGATGGAGCTGCAGGTATGGGCAGCAATCTATGCCTTGTGGGTCCAAGATGACTGCAGTTGCCCAGGTTGGTTTCTGACTTTTAAGTCTGTGCCAGCCAAATGTACCTGCAGTTACCCAGAGTGGCTGACACAGGGCTCACCAGCTTCCTCCCTGCTAGAGGCGAGGCTAAAGCCTAGGCTAGGGTTGCAGGCCAATCTGGGTGAGAAGAAGCCAGTCCCTACCCATCACTGCTCACTGTGATTTTCAGTCAGCCCTTCTTCCCTTCACGCTGGGGGCAGAGTCAAAATGGCAGCTACCGGCCTCTTTCCTACTTGGACAGGTTCAAACTTTAGCTGTTCTTAGGGTTATACTTTAGCCAGCTAATTTACTAATCAATAGCTGAAATCAGTGGCCAACTGTCTCTTCCTTCCATGTTTTTGGGAAATAGAGCTTCCAACTCCTGCCACAGAATAGCTCCTGGGGTGGCTTGTGCTGCCAAAGTAGTATGATCACTGGCCTCCACGGCATGGCCCGTAGTTTCCCAGAGAGGCTGACACAGCTCCCCCCAGCTTCCTGCCTACCCAAGGTGGGCTGGGGACTTAGGCTAGAGCTGCAATCTGATCTAGATGGAAAGAGGCTGGTCCGTATCAGCACTGTGATTTTCAGTCCACCCCGCTTCCCCTCCTGCCAGGGGCAGAGTTAAAATGGCAGCTACCAGCCTCTTTCGGACTTAGAAAGCTTCAAACTTTAGCTGTTCTTAGGATTATACGTTAGCCCACCAAATATACTAATCGGTAGCTGAAGTTGGTGCCCATCAGTCTCTTCCTCCCCCATTTTTGGGGAATGGAGCTTCCAATTGCAGCTACGGAATAGCTCCCAAGGCGGCTTGTGTAGCAAGTGGATGATGGGCACCGGCCTCCGGGGCATGGAGTGCACTACTTAGGAATCTTCTCTGCAGATGGACTGTCTCCTCCTTCCATTCTTTCAAGGATGTTTCAGGATGCTCTTCTGGTCTCCTGGAGCCCCCAAACAGGTGCTTTAGATAGCTCTGGGTGATTACTAACGACCTTGTAGCACGAGTTGACTCTAGGAGCACCTTACTCTGCTGCCATCTTGCTGGTTGTCACTGTAGTGTTTTAATACACAAGCAATGAACAATCAGAAGAAGAAATCAAGAAAAAAATTACATTCACCATAGCAACTAAAATAATCAAATATCTAAGAATAAATCTAACCAATGATGTAAAGGACTGGTCCACAGAAAACTATCAAACTTTGCTTAAAGAAATCAAAGAAAGACCTAAATAAATGGAAGGACATTCTGTATTCATGGATTGGAAGATTAAATATTGTTATGATGTCAATCCTACCAAAATTTATAAATTCAATGCAATATCAGTAAAAATTCCAACAACCTTCTTTGCAAAAATGGAAAAGCCATTTACCAAATTTGTATGGATTGGGAAGGGGCCCTGAATAGCTAAAGTCATCTTGAAAAAGAAGAATCAAGTTGAGGACTCACACCTCCCAATCTGAAAACTTATTACAAAGCCACAATAATCAAAATAACATGGTCCTGGCACAAGGTCTGAAATATAGACTAATGGAATAAAAATGAGAGTTCAGAAGTTAACCCTTATATTTATGGCCAACTGATTTTTCAAATTAATTTATTTTATATCAATGTTACAAATTCTCAGTTATCACAAAATAACAACTACAATAACAGTAAATCTACCTTAGTCATAGGTTACATTCCTCCCTTATTATTGTTCATTTCTCAATCATGAGGGATTTGAGGTGATGTTTACTCTGACTGATTCAGGCTGAGAAGGGATATAGTTATTATGGGGCAGAGGAATGGAATTGTTTGGTTTGCATTTGAAGACACTCTTCACATTTGGGATGTGGCTTGTTCCTCTCCATTGGTTTGTTAGTTGTCCAGGGCATGTGCAAAGAACTGTAGAGTAGGAGTTGGCTGCCTATCTGCTGGTTTCAGGGATCAAACGGCATAGGATGAATCTGAGGGCTTTAAGTCCCTGAGAAGTATACTTAACAAGTATATTGAAAATTATAGTTTCAAATAAATGAGGTAGAAGAATCATGATTAGGTGATTTACAAATGAGTGCAACTATATTATATTGGGTAAATAACTTTTCATATATTCCCAGACAGAACCCTGTGATGGGATGTTGATTTTGTGTAGCTGTGTGGCTTGCCTATGGTATTCAGACATCCCTAAGGCCCTCAGGAGCACTTTTTTTTTGTGACTTTGTTTACTGTGACATTTTGTGAAGTCTGAGACCTGCAAAAGAATTATCCCCAGAATGAATTCCTGACACACTTTGAAATCTCTTAGCCTTAAAACTGTATTTTACTTAATATTTCCCTTTTTTGATCAAGGTCTTTCTTCAAATGCATGGTTGATTAAAGCTTGTGAATAATCCCTTGGTGCCAGGGGATTATTCCCATGTCAGGGGGAAGATAGTGAGTTTATTTGCAGTGTTGGGCCAACTGACTTTTGACAAGGGGGCAAAGACCACTCAATTGGGAAAGAATACTCTTTTCAACAAATGGTGCTGGGAAAACTGGATCCCCATTTGCAAAAAAAAAAAAAAAGAAAAAGAAGATCCCCTACCTCATCTTATACAAAAGTCAACTCAAAATGGATCAAAGACCCAAATATAAGAGCTAGAGCTATCAAACTCTTAGGAGAAAATGTAGGGAAGCATCTTCAACATCTTGTGTTAGGCAATGGTTTCTTAGACTTTCCACCCAAAGCACAAACAACAAAAGAAAAAAAAAACAATGGATAAATGGGGTCTCATCAAAATTAAAAATGTTTGTGGTTCAAAGGACCTTATTGTGAAAGTAAAATGACATCCTACATAATAGAGAATATATTTGGAAACCACATATCCAATAAAGGTTTAATATCCAGAATCTATAAAGGAATGCTTGAACTTAACAATAAAATTACAAAAAACTCAATTTAAAAAAAATCAAAAGGCTTGAATAGACATCTCTCCAAAGAAGATACACAAATGGCCAGAAAACACATGAAAATATGTTCAAAATCATTACCCATGCAAATCATGATTTGAAAATGCAAATCAAAACTATGCTGAGATACTATTTCATGCCCATTAAAATGGGTGCTATTAAAAAATGGAAAATAAGTGTTGGGAAGAATGCAGAGAAGTAGGAACACTCATTCATTGCTGGTGTAAATGGTGCAGCTGCTGTGGAAGATAGTTTGGCAGTTCCTCAGAAAGTTAAGTATAGAATTACCATAAGAACCAGCAATCCCACTTCTTTTCAATTCCAAAGGGACTCAAACAGATATTGCACACCAATGTTCATAGCAGCATCATTCACAATTGCCAAAAGATGTAGTAAGCATACATCAACTGATGAATGGACAAATCAAATGTGGTATATACATACAACAGAATATTATTCAACTCTAAAAAGGAATGAAGTCTTGATATATGCAATGACATGGATGAACCTTGAAGACACCATGTTGAATGAAATAAGCCACAAAAGATCAAATATTGTATTCTTTCACTGATTTGAAACAATTAGAATAAGCAAACTCTTAGAGTCAGAATCTAGAATATAGGATACCAGGGGATGGATAGGGATGGTAAATGGGAAGTTAAAGCTTAAAATGTACAAGGTTCTGTATGGAATGATTGGAATGTTTTGATAATGGATAGTAATGATGGTAATACAACATTGTGAATATAACTAACAGCACTGAAATATATATTTGAATGTGATTAAAAGGAGGAAATATTAGATTGTATGTATGGTGACAAAATAAATATTTTTATAAATCCATGGAACTCCAGTACAAACAGTGACCCTTAAGTTAAACCAGGGACTATAGTTAATAGTACAATTATAAAACTGTTTTCATCAATTGTAACAAGTGTTCCATATCATTGCATGGTGTTAATAATAGGGTGGGATATGGGAATCCTATATGCTATGCATGATTGTTCTGTAAATGTACAACTTCTATAATAAAGAAAAATAAAAAATATATATAATAAATAAGCATTATTGGAAGCAAGAGATTAAAGGTGGAGAGGTCAGTTGTAGGCCCACGTTGGGTGGGAACACCACTTTATGGTAGGAAGAGTGCCACTTTGCAGTTGAATCCTTGCTCTGTTAATTAGTAGATGCATAAACTTTGGCAAATTATAATATCTTTCTTAGCCTCAGTGTCTGACTTTATAAAATGAGCTTAATAAAAGCACTTATCTTGGGTTGATTCTTTATAGAAATGTGAGCACAATTTGTTTATTTATTTATTTATTTTTTATTGTGGGTAAAAATCAAATTTTTCACAATACATACAAATATTTGTAAAATGATATATAAATACATATGCATATATGTGCATTTGTTTACATAAATGTTATTTTATATATAAAATATAAAATAGGTGCTTAGATTACCTAATTATTACTCAGAAATTACAGGGATTCCCATGTTCCCCACCTCCCACACCTCTCACAACATCCCACACCAACATCCTTCATCAGTGTGGAATATCACCCGCAATGGATATCGTATAGTTTTCATTTGCAACCGTGGGTAGATTCCTGCAAGACTTTCACTAGGATTGCCTCAACCTTAGTCAGCAAGGCTAAAAGAGATATGAGTTTGCTGGAATCCTAAGTGTCCTCATAGCACCTAAGCGCCATAAGAATAGGGACATTTTATTGTTCATTGCTATGTCCCCAGCACTGAGAAGAGTGGATGAAACAAATTAGGTATTTAAAAAGTATCTGTAGAACACATGCATGAACTGCAGAGAGAAAACTAATCACACTCAGGGCCTCCCACTCATGGCCCATCTGCAATTCTTTTCTTGTGGGCCAAAGTTCTTTCTCTTATGCATGTCTCCAATGTTTCCCTCTCCATCCTTCAGCCAACACATACAAAGCAGTTAATCCATGCTTAATTCTAGTACACATGCTTGATGAGACATGCTAATCTGCTTTTCGCCACCTAGTGTCTACATTTGCAAATTGACTCATGCTGAGTGAAGGCTCAGAGGAATGGAAGTTTTGACCTCTTCACTGTGTGGATTTGGGGGAATTGGGAGAGCATCCTTTCCTAGTCATCTTCTCTTGAGAAAAAAAATAATGTTTCACAGAAGAACAGCACATATTCTCACCTCAAATGAATTTTCAAAGGAAATGTAAGGGGCTTTCAGAGAACATTTAGCTTTGTGTATAAGGTGGATCTGAGAACTGGACAAGCTGATATGAATCCCACTGCTGCCCAAGCTAGCTATGAGAACTTGGCAACATACTTGTGTTTTCTCAGTTGCTGTTTTTGTTATCCCTAACATGCACGGATATAACAGTAACACTTTGAAGGCAATCTGTAAGACAAAGGCCATGGTAACCATTCATTTATTTATTAAACAAATATTTATCGACTTCTTTCTATGTCTAAGACATTATTCCAGGCTCGGGTTCAAAAAAACAGACAAAAACCTCTATCTTCACTGTGTTTACATCCTAATGTCCAATAATATTAACTATTATGGTTATTAATAGTACACATAATATGAGCGTTTCAGAACTTTGATATAGATTAAATCGTTTTGTCTCTAATTGATGTCAATTAGCCAATTGTATTTGCTAAGTAACCACAGAGTACAGAGCCCTAAATTAGTGTATATAGAAATGTTAGTGGAAGAGAGAGGAAGAGTAGGGAGAGATTAGAGATTGAAGACCCAGCCTCTGCTTTCAGAGAATTTACAGTCCATACAAAAGGACTAGCAACGCTGACCAGCCAACAAGTAGATGAATGTCAGTGTTATGTATCTGATGTGTTATCCGTCCATGTAACCATGTCATTTCATAGACTTTTAGCCTCTGAAGGGGATTTCAATGATCCCCTTACTCAAATCCTTTATTTACTAATAACGAAATAGATTCAGAGTGGGAAGTGGTTTTACCCACGTTTGCACAGCTGGTGTGTGGGACGGCTCTGACTAGAACCTCAGTATCTGAATTCCCAGCTCATTGTTCTTTCTATAACCTCTTCAAGTCTCCTTTTGTCTAAGTTTGAGTGAGAACTCCTAAAGCTCAACGGCCCTTTTACTAAATTGCTCTGTTCTGAGCTCAGGCTAGAGCCATGCCGAGGAAAAATGTGAGTAGGAACTTTCTGATAAAAAGGGTGCTGGAGGTGAGATTAGACATATTTTCCAATTATGGAAAAAAGGAAGGGGGTTTTGCAAGTATTTTCCCTCATACTGTGCTCTTTCCCAAGGAATTCAGATAAAGCTTCTGTTTTTCTCCTCCCAGACCCTTCAGAAAGTTGCAACAATTTTTCTGGACAGATTATATCCTCTGATGAAAATCACCTTATCCTTTTACGATTTCTGAGAGGTAACTGAAGACAAGAAATGGTGGTGTATTTAATTTATACATGTTTCTTAAATTCAAGAGTCATTTGGCTCTGAGAGGATTTCTGTCACTGAGGAAGAGACAGTATTCCAAGTTCCCCTCAGTGTTGATAAAATCCCTCTCTTTGGGCTTTTTGTGGCAGAAAGGATCCCGATATGCTTGGGACAACAGGAAGAGATTTAAAAGGGAGACGCCACCTAGTGGCCTTTGTGACAATCAGCAGCCTCTAGCGAAAAAAGCCAGTTGCTAAGGAGAGCAGCTGCAGCCATTTCTCTGGACTCGGACTAAACGGCCAGAAGAATCATACAATTTTTGTCCAGGGAGCAAAATCCAGAGATTTTCTGCAGAGACATCTGCCTCCAGGAAGCAAGAATATTATGTCTAAACGCTTACAGTGTTTTTTATAAAAAACACTTTTACAAATATTATCACATTTAATTCTCACATCAGCCCTGTGAATTTTGATATAATCATTATCTCTATTTTACAGACAAGGAGATGATCAGTCATAATTTGAGTTTCCTGAACAAAATCACAGGGCAAGTGAGGGATGAAGTAGGAGCTAGAAGCCAGGCCTTCCACACACTCCTTCCTACTTGAAATCACCTGTATACCAACCCCAGGAAAACAAATGGAAATTTGGAGATTTAAAGGAAACTGAATCATCGCCAGTCTTATACCCAGCCCTTGAGCGAGGAGTGGGTCAGTGTTTAGAGCTGATTTTACATGAACATTTTTTAATTAGGAGAGTGTTTCTTCCATCTACAAATCCATCTACAAATTTCCTTTCAACAAATGAACAAATGAAATAGTCTTGGCAAGCAGGAATGAGGTGGGATTGACCTGGACCATCTGTGGGGAGGAGGGGGTTCACTGTCCATGTGGCAGTGAACAATGGGGCCATCCAGCAATACAGAAGAGCTGCTGGTTGTGTCACAAGAGTACTTGTAAGAGGAAATTAAGCCGGATGTAACCCGATATGAAATCACTAAGCATATCTAGGGTCTCTGGTTTAAATATTCAATAGTCTTCAGGGAGAAAATGAATTAATGAATAGGGTTACCTGACAATAGAAGGAAAAAATGTTTATGAAAAGTGAAAAAGCATTATATCCCACCCATTGGCTCAGAGAGGTGGATTTTGCACAGGTAGGGGTGTCTAGTCTCAACTACTCTTTCTCCCCTATACCCACCTTAGCCCCACCTGCCTCTCCTCCCACCACAGTACACCTCCTAGTGCTTGAAGATCCAAGGACAGCGCCCTTAGCAGCTTGTATAATCACAGGACATTCTCTGAAATAGAAGCAATCTTGAGTGGTTTGGTTGTTTTAGAGAGACCGTATTGTTAATGGAGGTCTTGACTCATGAGCTGAAATAGCGAGGTATGGATGTGTTTGCTTTCTCTGGCTATTACTTGTGAAAGGAAAAAATGCATTTATTAAAGGGAAAAAAAGTCATCTCTACATTCCTAAGGGAAAGGAACAGACAGAAAGGTTTCTGAGATTCAAGTCTGATGATCACGCAAACCTCACAGCACCAACATGGCTTCTCTTCTGAGCGTTCTAAAGAGAATGTCCAATATTCTTCACATGAAGGTTGGAAGGAAGAGGCTGCTGCTGGTTGTGTCAGAGCAAACCTCAAGAAGAAATTAAACTGGATGCAACCCCTGAAGATACTGCCTTCTTTTCTGTTATCCCCTAGCAAAAAACAAAGAAATCCAAGAAAGAGCTAGAACTGGTCTAGATTTGTAGAGTCCCTTGGTATTAGGTTATGAGGAAAACTGACTGTGGTCTGCAACATGTCCTCAGCCCCATTGTCCTGCTGCTACAAAAACCTCATGAAGGCAGGCAGAGACCACCCCTTTAGCCCAATCATTAACCCAAAGCCTATGTGTAAAAGCTCATATAATATGTTTATCGCCTTTCCAGTGGGGAATTTCAGTCACTTTCCTGCACTTTCAATTCCTAGTCATTTCCTTTTCTTGTCACAATTGAGGAAGTCTGGTACTAGGTAAACAGACTGAAGTAAGAGATCTTAAGGGTTAATGACAGGCCAAAATATTTCTTCATCTCTTCTTTGTATTGGTCTTGCCTCCTTGTTAGACTTAAACACTCCTCAGTCATGACAGAGCTACTTGTTCTGCCTCATCTCTTCATTGTTCTGGCACAGGTGCTCAGAATTGGTTCTCAGACAATGGTGCTGATGGGTAGACTAGAACCTCAGATTTTGAAACCTCCTGCTCCCCTATCTAATGCTAACAACAAGGGAACCTCCAAGAGCACAGATAGTAATAGTAAGGTATCTTGCATGAGCATACAATGGTACAATGGTAGCCATTATAAAGCACTTACCATTCTAGTTAATTGAGACTCATCAATGAACAAAACAAACATTTTTGCACTCGCAGAGCTTCATTCTGGCTCCCAAAAACTTTTGCCTGCTTACTTCCTTATAATCTTGCAAGAACCCTAAAGTGAGCTGGGCTCTGTATCCTCTTTCACAGATAGAGTAATGGCTTTGCTCTGCTCTTCATATTATAAAGTGCTTCTCCCCATCTCAAAGTCAAATTTCTGGCCAACCTAGTCCATAATGTCTTTCTTAATTTTCTCTGCCAAATATTTATGCCAATACTTTGACTTTATTTCCACTGTTGGCAGCTTGGCATTGTCGAAAGAATAAAGGATTCCAAATGAACCTGAGCTAAAATCCATTCTCCACCACTCACTATATGTATAACTTTGGTCAAGTCTCTTTATTGCAATTTCCTCATAAGTGAAATGGTATAATGAGGGTACGTAATAAGGAAATAATTAGAAGTAACCGAGACCACACTTATGGAAGTGCTGTGTGGATGTTATTGTGCTTTGTGCAGATGTGGCATAGAAAGCCCAAGAGCTTAGCAGCAAAAGCAATCCAGCAGAATTCTAACTGGCATGTGAACTTATAAGAATAATAAATTCTAATCTCAGCTACTGAGTAAAGTATGTTTGCTGCTCTGAATGGATAAAAAAAGGGGAATGAAAGTCAATTCTCTAGGGGACAGATGAAAAAAAGAAGGGGCAGTTTGATAAAGGGGGACATCTATTCAGACTTAGTAGGGAAAGAGAAAGTTCATTGTCAGTGAAGTGGAGTCAGAACTTCCTCAGCCCTGGGAAGTGAGGTCTGGGAGAGAATTTGAGTGGTCATTTATTTCATCCCTCTGCCTCAGGGCAAGATGACCATGTGGCCATTTGATGGCTCCTGTGTTGTTGTCAGTGACAATTGCCATCACTGTTGGACTGTTCAGAGAAAAAGCAAAGAAGACACTAGAAACTTGGGCTTGACTTCATTTCTTCAGCAAATGCCCTAGAATAAATGAAGATCAGGTAGGACAGAGGGCAGGCAATCCTGCGATTGGGGAGCTCCACCTCACCCAGACACTGGGGTTCTTTCATCGCAGCTTACAACTGGGATCCCTCCTCAAGGAAGCCTATTATACAAAAGCAGCCTCCGCCTTGTTACAAAGCTGCCGCTGTCGGGACCCGAGCCTGGACTGCAGACATCTCTTCCATAGGGGAGAGAAAAATGATATGAGAGCAGCTTGGATGAGAACAATATTTCAGGCATGGCTAGCTGTTAAAAATGAGCTAATTCAGAAGAGGCACATTTAAATAAATATAATGCAAAGGCATAATGGCACAAGATAATAGTTTTGAATGGGGAATTCTAATGACTTCAAGTGCATTTCACAGGGCAATTAATACACATGGCAATGCTGCAGTGTTCAGCAAAAAGGGAGGGGAGAAAGAGGGTAGGGTGCAGAAAAAGGGGAGATGGCGGCCACTGATAAAAATAGGATTTGATTTTCTTTGCAGAAGGAGTAATGCTTACAAATATAATAAAAGAGAAAATAAGTGTGTCAGGTTTTATAATTCAGCTTGTAAAATTCAGAATGATTAGTTTTTGAAGAGGGCAATTAGCCTTCTTTTGCATATTCATGCCATTTAATGAAATGGGGGTGGGCTTTCTCCATTCTTCTCTGGTTACCCCTTTCATTACCCTTCCCCTACCACAAACTAAAAATATATATGATTCTCCTCAAACTGAGGCCTCATTATATTCAATTCATGAAGGAGGTTCTCTCCACTGATTGGTACACACAAATGCCAAGGACTTTCTCTTAAAATTTACTTGTTTTTATTGCCTCTGCCATAAGTTAACAGATGAGATGTGTGAATCATCAGGGGCTGAGGAAAAGATTTTGATGACAGTGAAGGGGGAGATTACACAGGGCAAGAGGCTGGCTCCCTGGGACAGATGGAGGACTGACTTGCCTGTTTCTGTTTCATTATCAAGTGCGTGCGTGTGTGTGTGTGTGTGTGTGTGTGTGTATGGAGAGAGAGAGAATAGAAAACAGAAAGAAGAAAGAGTATAAAAAGAAAGAGAGAAAGAGAAAGAAAAGGAGGAAGGAAGGAGGGAAGGGAGGGAGGGAGGGAAGGAGGGAGGAAGGAAGTAGTCAGAAGAGGTATAAAATCCTTTCTGTCTGGCTTGGTTGAGGCCTGGTGGATAACTTTAAGGCAGCCAGCAAGTATAGGGACTTTTTCCCTTTTTATTTATATGCTTTACAAGTGTTGCCTAGAGCAAACAGAGCTGGAAACCCATGAACAAACAAATTCTAAAATCTACACACAGTCAAAAAAATTACCTCAACACTAAAGGGAGAGACCCTGATGGCCCATCGGATTTGCACCCATGTCCTCTGTGCACAGATTTCTGTTGTGTTTTGGTATAAGTGTTTTTGTGTTTTGTGTATTTTTTTAACTCAATCATTGACCTAATGTTTTGCACTAAGAATCTCTTTGGTCAGCTCCCAAATTTCTAATTCTAACCTCCTCATGCCCAGAGACTGTTAAGGGTTTTAGTTTTTCTTGATATTACATTGACTATTAACGCCAGTTTCCCCTTATCAAATGTCAAACGCCCCCTCCCCCACAGATGCGTACTGGCATACACAGTCAGACACACACATACATGCACACATAAATCTACACATACGCACATAGATACACACAGCCACACACAGTTATACACAGAGACACAGACATACACATATGCCTTGAATAGGGGCAGGAAGAGAAGTGACTGTTTTAGTTCCTCCAATATACCAAAATATTTCACAGATTTTATCTGCCCAATAATTTGTCCACAAAGAAACCAAGACCGGGAGAAGTTAATTACTCAAGGTCACAGAGCTAATAGGTGGAACTAGAGTTTGAATTCAGCTCTATCTGGCACAATTAAATTCCACACTTCTTCAAGCATACGTATGTCCTCCCAGCTTCTAGGTCCTGAATACTGTTTTAAAAGTTCCTAAGATCTTTGTGAGGAGAAGCTGCTTTTGATTTCCCCTGAATAGGGAGAGTGATTGAAGAAAAGGGACTGACTCTAACAAGAGAAAACTCCATTCCTGATGTTTCCTTCCATTTGAATGATATCCACTGGCAGACACTCCTCAATCCCCTCTGAATCCCTTCTTGGAATCTCTCAGCCTGCAGAGAGTGGCATGACAAAGGCCTCGGCTAACAGGGAGGCAAGTCTTTTTCCAGAGTGGTCTATGTCTGGGAGGAAACGTCTCTTTAATTCTGGGGTTCAATCCTAGGAAGCCTAAATCATATTTTTCAACAGTTTATTAACAAATAAAGCTGACATTTTGGTCTATGTTTATTTTCTTGTCTCGAATCTTTCCTTCTACTGGTCTAAAAAGCAGGTGGGGAAAGAAGTGTTACCTATTGGGCCCCCTCAAACTTCAGTGCTAATCTTTATTGAGTGCTCTTTTGTCCCAATGATGGTGCTAGATTTTTTTATTTGTTCACTTCATCCTGGGATATTTCATCTAGTGGCTATGAAAAAAAAAAAAAAAAAAGGTTGCTAACATTATTTTTCAATTGCCTATGGATATTGAAAACACTCATGGGGAGGATCCAGGGTTCTTAATCTGAAATTTTTAAATGTGGGAATTGGGGAGTGGGCAAGTGGGCATGGGCCCCCTAAAGTCATAATTAAATTTTGTGTGCATATATATGTATATATATATTTCCAGGAGAAGTCCATAGCTCTGATCAAATACCCAAAGGGTCTCTGATCCCCTAAAGTTAAGAGCCCTAGGATGGAAATTCAGAGTGACTGGCACCAGCCTGGAAATGAAAACCTTCAGGATTAGCTGGTAGAGGAGATTTTTATTTAAATGACTGTTACTGTTTCCCCATATTTTAAGCATCTCCAAATTCTGGTTTGATAATTACAACTGAAGGCTGGGAAATTTATTTAAATCCAGGAAGCACAAAATCCCCTCATCTAGAAATCAGGTATTGTTTATAGTTTATTTATATAATTGAGGTGGAGTGTATAGGGAGGGTTGGCTTCAAGGCCTTGGAACTGGGCTCTGTCCTCTCCTCTCTGGGTTCCTTTGCTCATTGTCTATGACAACAAACTCTCTTTGTGATGCAAATGCATACCTGTCCTGAAAGAGGGTGGCCCCCTCTTGCTTTTGGGAGATCCATTAAACAACACCCTGCAGAGAATTTGCATTCTCCCAAGATGACCCCCATGTTGTCCTTGAGAAGAATCTAGACTTCTTAGTGCATGGCAGTTTAATTCATAAATAAATATTACATGTGTCACCATGTGGTTCATTAGCCAGTTGTTATGGCAATCAGCATTTCAACCAATTAAAAGCCTTTCCCAATACTTTAAAATATGTTGATTGTGGAAACATGAAGTGCTTGAAGACCACGCAAATACACTTGAATGCAAGAGCCAGCCCTGCTTTCAGATTGGAGGAACTAGCAGGCGGAGGGAAGGGAGAAAAGAGCGAGGTGCATGTCAGTGAGGGTTCAGACACCAGAATGAAGATAAAAGATATTGGGGGAGGAAGACATTTTTATTAATCCCTACCCTGTATATAAAGAACTCTAATAGTGCAGTCAGAAACTAAAAGAGGCTATTCATTATATATAGTAGATTCATTGAAAGCAGTGACTGCATCTTGTTTACTTCCATGTTTTCACTGCCTAGTGAATTTATAGTGATAATAAGTAGTTTAACAAAAATAATAATAAATTATAATAAATAGTAGAAAAAAATGAACTACCCTTGTTCTATCATACAAACAGGGATAAATACTATTCCTAGGGTTAAACAGGAGCCTGTGTAAGGAGTCTGCTATTGTGGTGCTTGGCCCATGGCTGGGGCAGAAGAACCTAGTTGGTTCTGATCTCACCTATGACCAGGAGAGAGTGGTCAGGATGAATCTTTGGCAGTGAGTGTGCAGGAATACGCCCTAGATTGACCCTGTGGTATGTGCTGTCCTGCCAGCTGTAATGATCTGTGCATGCATAAGCATTCTCTCTCCCCACCCTTTAGGACTGTTGTTCAACAGCCTCACTCGGGAAGCCTGGGGCTGAGGTTGCAAGTGGAAACATCCGATATTGGATTCTGAATGGCAAACTCTATGCCAAAGAAGTTCTGTGCAAGGTGCTGGGAGATGAGGAGGGCAAAAGTCAGAGCACAAATTAAGACAAAGTCTGCGGTGAAAACCTTAGCCCCGAAGGAGGGTGTGGAAAACCTCGGACAGCAGTGGAGGGCCTAGTGGCATGAGCAAGTATTCTGAGGTTAGTAGAAAAAGATGAGAGAGAAAGGGGCCAAATCTAGAAAATGAGATAGGTGCCACTTATATCTATCTTATCCATCTTAGCCCCTTCACCTTATATACCACCTGTGACATAGTAGATGCTCTGCAAACGTTGAATGAGTGGACAGGATTCCAAACTGTCCTGCTAGTGGACAGGATTCCACAGTTTGGAATGAGTGGTAAGATTGCTTTCATCATTTCAGCATGGGCTTTCATCATTTCAGCATACTGCTGTATGTCATGTATGGGTGCCTGAAGAAGTCTTCACTCCCTCCCTGGAGAATCCTTTTTTCCCATTATAGTACCCAGAAGCAAGATTTTTTTATTCTCTGATCAGAGGAACTCCCCAGGGACAGAGATTCCCTCAACACCAGGAATCAAATGCTTCTCAAGGACCCGGTCCAGGGGGCAGGGAAGGATCTGGGATTCCCACCTCTCTGGCTGCCAAGAGGCCTGGCTATGCTCCCAGTGATTCGTCAGCCCCCCCTTCCCTGCCCCCATCTCTCCACAGAGCTGTCTGGGCCCCTCCACACAGAAATCTGCTGCCTCTGAAATTGTACTGATACAGTGAAGGGAAAAGAAGAGCAGAAAATAACTTCTCCAGACAATCAGAGCAGATTATTTTAATGAGGGCTTGGAAATGGGAAACAAACGACACCAAATTAGCCTCGCTCCCATTCATCAACCATGTTGGTGAAGGCACCAAGCCTTCGCCTGAGTCAGCAGTGGAGGAGCAGCCGCCTCTGGTTTCAGGACGTTCCTCTGACGGGAGCCCCATGCCTTTCGCAGAGCTGCCTCCTCCCTCTTTTCAAATGGTTCCAAGGCTGCTGGGACCCATTCTTGCTCGCTTACATCTGCTTTAAATTTCCTGTGGGTCAAAGGGCAGAGCACCGAAGGAAAAGAGGGTTCCAGGGCCCTATTTGCTCACAGAGAGGTAAATAACAGAACCGTGCTATTCACATTTTCCAGATTTCTGTGCTTAGACTAGGGAAC
Organism: Cabassous unicinctus; assembly: GCA_029593785.1. Classification (NCBI taxonomy): domain Eukaryota; kingdom Metazoa; phylum Chordata; class Mammalia; order Cingulata; family Chlamyphoridae; genus Cabassous; species Cabassous unicinctus. The sequence goes on along the minus strand of JAQZBX010002834.1, from coordinate 15,378 downwards.
GTGTGGGTAGGCCACATTTAAAAGCGATGCACTTTCTCTATTTCCCTCTCAGGCACATGACCTTTTCTGCACTACTGTCCAGTTTTGTCCATGGAGGCCCCTGGGTATTGTCAGGAGGAGGTCAGCGGCTTGCCTGGGCTTGGCTGTGGCTCCACAGTTTGGAATGTACAGTGACACCAACAATAATGCTCCCACGAGCAGCTGGGCAGGAGAAGCTGACCGTCTCCGGATCGGGGCCTCGGGTCAGAGTGGTGAACAGAAAAGGACTACAATAGATTATTATATTAAGCAAAGCAAAATTGTTTTCTCGCTGGTAGGAAGAAAAGTCATTAACTCAGGGTCCAGTTATCAGGGAAAATGATATCACATCTGTGGTGTGTTTTGGATTGCAATTTAAGAGGAAAAATTGGAAGAGAATTTGATGTGAGGTGAAAGGTGTTGGATTGACAGCTCAGGGAAGTGGAATAAGCTGCTCCTTTGCCTGCCTCTCAGTCTCTGTCCCTCTATCTTTTGGTCTCTGTGTCTCACCTCACCTACTCTGATCTCTTTCCTCTCTCACCAAAGGAGGTGATTTGGGGAAGATAGATGAATTCGGCCCCTTTCTATCCCTAAAAGCTTGGGGGTTCTGAGTTTTCAAATTCATGTTCATAATCTAAGTTTGGCTCTTACCTTGAAGGGAAATTCCAGGGCTGCAGCAATTTGCTCACCATGTAAGAATAGTTCACCTAGAATAGAAGGAAACAAGGAAGGGTTCACAACAGGGGTAAATAACTTGGGGTTAATCGTTTCCTAAAATTTTTTTGTTGAACACTTAGCATGTACGGAACACTGGAGGCTGTGTCATGGAAGACCTAAAGATTAACATGACCTAAGCATTCCCTTGAGAATGTCACCATCTAGATGGCCAGATAAAACACACACTGTACAGGGTGAGTCAGAAATGCCACATTCAATGGCCACAGTCCCTGAAAAAGCTGACTTCTTTTTGCTATATTTTCACAACCTCTGACCAATCCCAGTCTTTCTGTATCCATCAAGGGAATGATTTACCAATTAGATGAATCCATTTTAGTTAGATAGAACAAAGATCTGTGCAGAGATCTGCTAATTTATAGGTCTGAAAACAACACCTTTTAGTATAACTCTGTTGTCCAGTTTGATAGAAAAATTTGGAACTAAAGCTTCTCTGACTTGGTACCTCAAACTCAGACCTTCCTAGTTCAGAATATTTTGTTACCTGCTTCCTGAGAGGTGTGTTTTCTATTTCTGGTTCTACCCTGATGCTTTAGTTATGTAATAGGCTAACCTGATCTAACCTCAAAATACATAGGAGCAAATAAGGCAGAAATGCAAAAGAAATGAGTGGCACAAAATAACAGGTAACTCTGCTCCATGAAGTCATACAGAGACATGGGTCGATTGCTCAGCACTTCCATCTTCACGATAGGGTTCTAATGTTTGTATCCAAGATGTCTACTCCAGATGTCATCACAACTCAGACAGAAGGACAAGGGAAAGAGAGAGTGAAGGAAAAGTTGGTACATTTTTAAAATTCTTGTCCAAATGCTGTATAAATCACTTCCACTAGCATTACATTGTCCCAAACTTAGTAACATCAGTATATCTAGCTGCAAGGAAGGCTGGAAAATGTAGATTCCAGCAGGAAATCCCTGTTCCCAAGTGATAAAGAACCTTTAGGACTTTATCACTAAAAGGAAAAAATGGAGGAGTACTGGGAAGAAATTAGCTCTCTCTTCCATGCAATCCTTCTACCACACCCCTACTAAACAAAGCCCACTGTCTACATTATCCCGGATACTGAGGAATCAGTTATATTCTTTTCTTTTCTGATTTTCTAATCTCCTCAGTCCTCATCCCAGCAGAATATCTTCTGATTCCTAATTTGCTTGAGACTTTGAATCTTAGAATTCTACTGGAACCCACAAAACCTTTCTCATAGGTTCCACTCTTCAATCAACCACCTTTAATTTGCTGACTTTATATTGGGACTTATGAAGGGCCCCAACACAAAAAGAAGCAGAGGGATCTGGTTTCTGCCTTCAAGGATCTTCCATTCCGTTGACTGTACCCTCCCTTGTTTCCTGCTAACTTTTTTTTTTCTCACCCAGGTTCTATCTCAGTCTTCATTTGGCTTGGCTTGCTGGCTCGTGCCTTTCCTGAAATCATCTGGTGTTTTTCATGTACCCTGGTTGACCTTGGACTCTGCTCTGTTTCTAACAAGAGAATTTGTTTCCCATGAGCACTTAATTTACACATTTTCCCAATTCACTCATTTATCAAAAATCTAAAGTCTGTGCCTGCTCTGTGCAGACACTGTTCTAGGCAAAGGGTACACAATGGTAAACTGCATCAACTTTGTTTTTTAGAGTTTTCTGTTAAATAGTGGAAACAGGGTAAACAAACTCAAATGTACTTACAATTACAAATTGTACAAAGCACCTTGAAAAGACAATAGGATGTCATGAGAGCGAGTAACAAAAAGATCCTAATTAGATTTGGAGTCAGTCTAGCCACGTGATACCAAATCTACAACCTAAAGGAGAAGCAGGGTTATCCAGGCAGAATTAAAAAAAACAGCATTTCAGGCAGAGCACCACACACATACAGGAAGCCCTAAGGTAGAACAGAAGTTGGGGTGCTTGAAGGATGGAAAGAAGGGCAATGTGACAGAGACCAAAAATAACAGTGACAAGAGATGAAGAGAGAATCATATGGGGAGGGGAGGAGTGGGGAGGTGGTATTTGTGAAACATATGGAAAGGTTTGCACATGGAGAGTGACATGTTTTATCCTAGGTTTAAAGTTCAGTTTGCAGTGGACAGAATAGATCAGATGGGAGCAAGAATGGAAGTGGAAGGAAACTAATTAGAAAAGTATTCTCATATTCCCTAGAAACAAAGGAAGCTTGGGCTAGGGTGGAAGTGGTGATGGAGAAGATCATGATGTCTTTCTAATCCAGGTCTTGGGCAAAATTCACTCTCTGACTGTTCTTGTAAATAGAATTTTATTGGAACACAACCATTCCCATTCATTTATGTATTGTCTAGGGCAGGTTTCTTGCTGCAATGGGAGAGATGAGTAGTTGCCAGAGACCAGATGGCCCACAAAACCTAAAGTATTTACTTTTTGACCCTTTACAGAAAATAATCTGCCAAGCGCTGCTCTAGACAATAGCTTCAAAGGGTGCACAGTGTACAGTGGAAGTTAGTCAACCTATCTCCTCAATGATTTGTCTATTTGCTTTTTCCTTTTCTTTGAACACAAATTGAAATCTCTCCCACTCAAGAAGAGAACTCCCTATGAATGGAGGAAGCATTGCATGAGTAGGAAGGAGGTCCAGGCATCCACAGCCATGCTGCATCTCTGTGGATGTTGGATGGAGCTACAGACCATGGTAAGAGGTCATATCCACTGATGTTTTTTCATAGGAAATTTCTAAAGTAATTCCCATACTTTTATAACTGCAATGGCATATGCCCTGCACACTCAACTAGCAATCTACCAATTTTTTTCTTTGCTTAACAAACATCACTCACAGCCTTGTTATGGCTGGAAGGCTTTTTAATAAAACTGTCTCTGAAGATTGCAAAATAAACTTCTGAGGCAACCACCTCACTACTTCTTGTTTTCTCACACATTTTTCTCTCTTTCCCACAGAAAAGATTTGTGTTTTCACCCAGGTACCTCTCCAGGAGCTACTCAAGAGAGCAGGTGAAAGCAGCAATCTCTGCCTGCCTTCTATACAGCTGAACTTTGAGGAGCCACATTCCACAAATGATTTGACATTGAGGTACTTAGGATTTGGCTCCTTCTGCAGAACACATTTCTCTAGTCTAGGTACCAGGTATTTTTCAGTCAAGCTGGAAGTCAGGACTGATCTTAAGCCTTCTACTTTAATCTCTCCTGCAGGCTATATCCTCTGTATTAAGAGTCTGGGTAGCTTATCTATCTCCCAGGCAAATAACCATTGTGTTTCCCCCTAAGGTGAGAGTCCATTTTAGTCCAGGAAAAATCACACTAAATTGATCCAGAGGGAGATTGATGCGAGAATAGAGACAGAATTTCTTAGCTATGAGAGAGATTAACAAATCAAATGAATGGACACAAACAGCATGATCCTGGCCAAATGGAATGCTAAGAACTCATGCCAGGGAGAAGTAGAGAGCCGAGAGACTGGCCTGGAATACAGATCACTGAGTCCCTAAGAGGATGGCAAATCAATCTCTGTTCTACCTGGGTTCAATGTCTAAGGCATACAGATCTCCTGGAATCCAAGGTCATGTGAAAGGCTCTCGGGCAGTAACACCTAAAGCCATGAAAAGAACATAGCGTGGTTTCTGGCTATCCTAAACCATCAGTAAAGTCTTCCTTTATTACATGCAGTATATAAATAAATATTACTTAAGAAGACAAAGACAAAGAAGGAAGAGGAGGCATCCGTCTGGGACACACTAGGCAGCAGGAATAGAATAGAAGTGTCAGACTATTCTAGGGCAGACTTTGCAAATGCAACACATCATGATGGACACTGGAATCCAGTTAGTGAGTGAACTAAATGACCAAAAATCCTTAAGATCCACCTACAGATTGAGAGAGACATAACCTCATGAAAGTTCCTTTCAGTCCAGGGATTCATGGGCTCTGATTCAGCATTGAAAGTGGTATTGTAGATGCGAGGAGCCGTACTTTATTGCTTGTGGCTTATGGAGTAGGTAACCTCTTTGGGTTCCGTTTTCTCTTCTTGAAGGTGAGAGGTTCCTATAGCTCTAAAATTTCATGATTTGACATTCCATTAAATACAAAATGAACACTCCATAAATACTAAGCCACATTCTCTATAGTCACATAACTCTAAACTAAGGCATGTTCCTTCCTCTCTAAATCAGTGCCAGAGTTCATGTATCTTTGTTCCCTGTGTCTATCCTTTGCAGGTATATATGGTTCATGCAGACTGGCTCCTTCTAGCTGCTTCTTGTCTCCCATGTCCCATATTATTGTTCGTAACTGTAATTAGTCTCTCTCCTCCCCACCCCACGCCCCACTCAAAAATAGCTGAAATATCTTCTTATTCTGATTTTGGAGATTAGAACTTGTTATGCTGGATGAGATAAGGGGTGGAATGGGAGGCAAAAGAAATATACCCAGACAGGATTCTGATGCCACTAATTACTCACCAAGATATGGATAAGACCATTTTTGTAAGCAATGAACTGGCTCATTTAAAATTCTTTTGTTTTCATTTTTAGAAGAGAAAAAAAGGATGAAAGAAGAAAGTCAAAAGGATGAAAGAACAAAAGAAGCTCCCCATAGAAAGACAGAATCTTTTGCCAGCACATTTAAGCATCTAAATGGTGCCAAGTACCTAACAGATAGAGAGCCTTTACTTATGCCTATTAAATAAAATGGAAGAGAGGAGAAAGCATGAGTCTAACAATACTTTCTGAGTAAGCGACAAGGCTTCACAGAATTCAAATCCTGATTTTCCTGCCTCGTCCTCGCCTGGCAAAGCAGCCAGAAGTAAATAATCATCTACCTGCAGTGGAGTAGAATAGATAGGAAGCAAACCTAGAACAGGCCTGCCTCCACAACCAGGGGAGTAGGGCAGGAATTGAGAAGATGGATCCCTGCTATAGGGACCGGGAGGAAACTTGGCAAGGTAGATGACTCCTGGTGGCCAGAGGTCAGGATGTCAGGCAGCAGGTGGGAGTCCAGCCCCATAGGTAGTGCCAGTGAAGTAAGGGAGAAGGATCTGATTGCAGATTATAGAGCATGACAATGGAGTGTTCAGGGCAGATGTTATTATGAGCTCCAGATAAGATAGTGACTTGTCATTAGGGAAAGCAGATGATAAGGGTAAAGGGAGGATGGTTTTGATCACATTGTTGGAGCTAGAAAGCACAGCCCAGTCACAGGGAGAGCTTGGGTGGGAATCAGCACTCCTGCTTTTGCTGACAACTGAAAGAGAGTGGAGGGGAACTGATAAGAAAGGGCGGTTTTTGAGTAGGTTGCCAAAAGAGATCGAGGCTCCATGGACAAGATTCAAACATGTTACTCTAACAAAGGCACAAGGTTGTGGTCTGGCCATGGGGATGAGGCTGAAGTCAAGTTATAACCATGAGATATAGCAAAACTATGGTACCAGAGCCGATGGAGTAAAGAAATGGTGACTCCAGTCTCACATCTTCAGAAGTAATCCCAGTTGTCAGTTCATGTATTTAGCATGAGGCCAGGGTCAAGCTCCCAGTGGAGGTCCTATTTGAATTAGCTAACCTCTCTTTCCACTCCAAGATTCTGGTCCACCCTGGGAAGGTATTAGGCCTTTCCCTTTTCCATCCTATCCTCATGAGAATCACTACTGCATGGACATTTTCTCCTAATCTGATAATGCCAGATTGCAGAATTTGAGAAACACTGTTTTAGTGTAATTCCACATATCGTGTGCAAAGAGACTAGGGTTGGATATTTGGGTACTATGATGATATGCTTGCATCTGTCCCAGTTGGATTTTTTAGATTATTTCATAAATTATAGGATACTCCTAAGAACTCTGAGAAAGTTCATAATTTTCAAGGAAAATAAGACTCTCAGGGTCTGTCAAAGAAAGAAATACAAGGCTTTCTTGCTGAACAATTCCGACAAGGTTAATAGCATCAATGCTACCAAACAAAGTAGGGAACAATCAGGAGGAAGGATTGATTTATTAGCCTAAGGGTATAGATGCTGGGATAAGAAGGTGAGAGATGAGGTACGAGGGAGAAGCAGATACAACTATGAGAAAAGAGCTCTGAGAGACCAAACTCGGATAATCCAGACAAATTTAGAAACTCATCATGGCTAGGTCCATTTGTCAAACTAAAGCCATAGATTATAGGAGGGACTCAAGAGTCCCTGAGAGGCAACTTCTCAGAATAGAACAATAAGCTCATCAGCAGGGAAGAGAATACCTGGGAGCGTTATCCAGGAAAGTCTCCTTTTAATGCATTTGACGTGGGCTTTCTGGCTAATCTATGCATAGCCTGAGCACCTATTTCTGTGCAAAATCATAATTAAGTGATCTTTCCTCTAGCAGGCTGGGTGAGTTAGAGAGAAGAACAAAAACAGAGCAGAAAATGATACGAAAAGAAGTAATGCTTATTTTTAAAATAGTATGTGTAACTTTTGGCTGGATGACAATGTTCATCACAGCTTTATTCACAATAGCCAAAAAGTGGAAACAACCCAAGTTATCAACAGATTAATAGAAATTTAGCAGATAAACAAAATTTGGTATGTCCATACAATGGAATATTATTCAGCCATAAAATTAATTAAAGTGCTGGTATATGAGTGAAATAAGCCAGACCCATAAAAGGGCAAATATGGTATGATTTCTTTGATATGAAAAACTCAGAATAAGTAAATTCCTTAAGATAGAATGGTTTCCAGGGATTGCGGGAGAGGGCAATGGGAAGCTATTGCTAAACGAGTCTGAGTTTGGTTTGGGATGATGAAAATAGTCTGGACATAGATAGAGATGATGGTTACATAGTATTGTTAATGTACTTAAAGTCAAAGAATTGCCTACCTAAAATGGGTAAAATTATTTTGATGTTATGTATATTTTTACCACAACTAAAATAAATTATTTTTTAAAAAATAAGTAAACAGGACTCATTGAGTTAATACCATTTATTTCCTTTTATTTGGACCTCTCCCCTTTCCTTATCAGATTTAATCTTCCTTTCCCTGAAAGTTTTCAGCTCATTTAGGAATAGTTACAATGCAATTATGGGGCCTATTACAATTTACAAAACAAACATATTTATGTCACTTGATCTTTTCAACAGCCCTGTGATGTAAAAATTACTGTCAACCCATTTTACAGAAAGAAAACCAAGCTTGAGCTAGAAAGTAGTTGATTCAGGACCAGTCCGGGACTATGGATTCTGAGTTCAGTGCTATTTCCACATATCACACTCCACCACAGGGGAAGAGAAGAACCTTGAAAAGGAACTTCTGCGAGCTTTAGAAGCAAGCTTACTGACGGTGATTATTTTTCACTGTTTCAGGGCAAAACTCAGATACACCACTGAAGTAGGGGCTGATTGAAGGCACAAAATTGTTGGAACCAGGGGTCCTTGAATTCAGATTTCGCCTCTGCTTCTGAAGGCACCAGGGCAACAGTCTTGGCCCCAGAAGTCAGGAACTGCTCTGTTGTCTTCATCTCTTAATTAGCTGAGCATCACACTCCATTTGCTGTTGTCTCCAAGACACTTGAAATTGTGTTGTTTTCTTGGCTTTTCATTGCATGAAAGGCTCTTTCACACCAACTCCTCCAGACCCCTGGGGAGCTGGATAGGAAAGGAAGAAAGCGGTATAATGGGGATTCTAGGAACACTGACTGCTCTGCATTGTCTTTCCTTATCATCTCCCAGTTTCTATTGCCTTCTCCCCTGCTGAGGTTCCTGGGTAGCTGCCTTAGTGGAACATATGAAATGATTTATAATCCCACAGTTACTTTCCGAGGTATGGGAGTCATAACTCTGGCACCTCATTGTTTCACTCATTTAAAATGCCTTTTGCTATGTATTTTTTAAAATTTAAGTGAAATAAAATAAGAAAAGAAAGAGAGAGCAAACTCAGTAGATGAAGAAACAAAAGAGAATCCCTGGGGCTCGACAGTCATTGCCAGTCCATCTGAGACTTCCAGACACTGCCAGAGTGTGGAAGCAACACAACTCACATCACATACAGGCACTGAGGAGCAAACAGGAGGCAAAGCTGTAAAAAAAACTTGCTCTAAAGTTTAGAGAAATGCAATTCTCTTCTCAAAGGTGTCGAGAACTGACTTCGGCTGCCTCCCAAGCTTTAGTAAGAGAAGCATGAAATGGCTGTCAGAGATGAAACACCCATAAAAATTTGCTAAACTGGAAATGCAGGAACTTTACCTTTTTAGCTTTTACTCCACAGTGTCTGACATGAAAATACTTCCAGGCTGGACTTTTGATAAGGATAACATGGGAGTGAATTTGAACCAGACTAATAAAGGATTTGGCTGATTTTCTAAGGAGAAAGGTCAACCTCAGTGTCCTGCAACACAAATCTACATGGAACCACTGATGACAATGAATCTAACTCTAGAATAGAAATTCCCATCACACCGTGTTTACCACTTGCCTCACTGCTTTTCTGACTAACCCTTCCTCTTGCACTTCTCTCTTCATTCTGGCTGCATGGGAAACACAAGAGCACTCACTAATACTCCAAGTCCTTTCTTCAAATACCAATTATAATATATCTCAGCGATTCTAGACATTTGGGCCACCATCTGATCTAGATAGGAGAAAGAAATGGAGCTTAGAGAAATGAAGAGAACTGAAACCTAGTTAACTTGGGCCCCCAGCACAGTTTCTTACTTAATTTTAACTGCCCTGAGGGAGAAAATAAATCGATGTCACTCTTTCAATTTTCTCCTCCCCTTCAAGCCAGTACATGTTCTCCCCATCTCTTCACACCTGCCTCCCTCTGTCCTCCATGCTCCAAGAGTGGCACTTACATTAACATCTGCTGACAATGGAGTCTATTTTGGTACCAAGCATTCTTTCGAAAGTGGATAAGCAACAGTTTAGCAATGGTTCAAAGTTAAGGACTTTGAAATAACGGATAACGTTTTCTTTTTTAAGGATTTGAGAATGTCCACGCTTCTCAATGTGTCCTTGATTCTGGGAGAGAGAGGACAATATAGAGGGAGTTGTTTCCTTTCAATGGGCCAATAGTAATAACTAGGCTGTTTAAAAGTTCATGAATAAGAGATTGTATATAATCTCCGTGCTATGAATTATGCACAGACTGTGGAGAGAGAAGCGATAGGTAACTTCCCACTTGACTCACCCCTGCCAATTTCACCTTCACTGCCAACATCCCTGGGTGGCAGCATCCATCATATCTACTTCAATCTTTTGAAAAGGAGTTGGTCCAGGGAAAGAGATCTCCTAAGATCAAACGTTCTTGACTTTGGTGAACTCATGGTATTCTTAAAATTTCATTGCCTTCATGCCAATTTCAAATGACCTAAAAATTTTCCACTTCAAAACTCCTGAGACCTCAAAATTGCAAATTACAAGTGTTCACCAAGGTAAAACTATGGAAAATGGAAAAGGCAGATAATCAAGAGACCAGTGGGCAGGGAGAGAGAAATGGAAATACCTTAAACGGTAACCTGTAAATATCTTTGATCAGCATTTGAATGTGAAGTAAAATTCAGCTGCCATCTCAAAGAGTAGCGTTTCTAAATCCTTTGAATAAATGAGTTATTGTATCTTCTCTGTGAGACACATCTTCCACAGAAGCACTGTGAACTATCTGGTCTCCATCCCCACTTCAGCTCTGATACGGAACTAAGTCGCTCAGCAACAGCCAGGAGCAGCATATATTTCTATATCTGCCTCATCATGCAAAAGGATGATGATGTCCAAGACTTGGCAGCTGGTTCGGCCTATGTCACTAGTACAAGCACTCTGAGTAAGATTTATTCATAATCTGAGGATCCTCAGGAAACTAGGGCTGCAGACTAACACCTATGAGATCAAGCTTGTCATACCGTTTTCAGTGTTTATAACTCTTTCCTCTACTATTTTGTTTTTCTCTGCAGACCATGTCAGAGCAGAGAAAGAAATGATGTCTGTTAATTTATTATACCCTTATGATATTCCAGCACTGGTCAGTAATTCCAGAGATCATTTTATCCTCTCCTGCTTCTAGGTAGAGCTGCCTCTATGTGGTCTCAAACAAACAAGGATGGTACATATTTTCTAAAAATATGTATATATATAAGATAAAGGAAGGAAGAGAGAATAAATATTTGTGAGCATCTAATATTTCCCAAACAGTCTCTCAAAATTTAACCCTGGACAGTGAAAACAGGAATGGTTGTAGAAGTGAAGAAACTGAAATTCAGGGAGCCAAATAGTTTGCCCTGATCCCACAGAAGAAAAGTCTCAGAGTTTATTACCTGATTGGTTTCATGTCAAAACCCAAGCAATTTCCAAAATACTATGGTCTATGCCCCAAGGGAGTTCTCAAACCATTGTGTCTTACCGTCTAATACCATAAAGTGCTTTCTGGTGTCTCACCTTAAACCCTCCCTGTTACAGAGTGAGCCCCTCCCACTTCTCTCTTTTCTCCGAGCAATCTCCAGTACATCGTTAAAAATTAAGTGACATTTTAGCCTTTAGGGGAAATGCCATCAAATCCCTTTGGGACTATTATTCCTATCATCTCATCATTATAGGCATTGATTCTGGTTGCATTAGGGTTAGACACCAATGGGAAACAGGAAGGGTAAAAGGAGGAGGAATTTTGCCTCATTGCCAAAAGCAGGTTTCTTTCTAGCTGAAAATATCTTTTCATAAATTCAGGTACAATGAACTATATTATCCATACCCCACGTTGTAATCTGCTTCTGTCTCCCAGGGGCTCCCCATTACATATTGAATATTTTGGGGGTTAACTTTAAAGTCTTCCTTTATCAAATAGCGTTAGGGGAGTGAGTATGTAATGAGGAAATTGGCAGGCATCCCAGAGTGATCTGAGGGGCTGGGATTCAGAGTGCTAAGACACCATTCAGAATGTAAGTAATTAAAATTAATTAAAAATCATTAAACAAACCTTCACTTTTGCAATTCCGAGGTGCAACCCAAGTCACCAGAGCTCATAAAGTATTTGCATGCTGTCGTGTCTATGTGAAGTGTTTCCATGACCTGAGTTTTGACTGCAAGATTGCACTAGAAGCTGGAAAAAGCTACCAAAGTGAGTCAAACCCTTGTTGTTGTTGTTTTTCTTTTAAAGAAAAATTAAATAAGTGAAAACCCATGTGTCTGGATCACAGACTTACTTGGAGCTGCTTGATCCATGCTCTGATCATCAGTCAACAGTATTTACTTGGTGACCAGAACACAACATTCCCTAGAAGCTCTTCCATTTTGGCAGAGTATAAAGCCTCAGACCTCACCTCAAGTTGCTAATGATCCAATTAGGATGGAGAGATAGATAAGAAGTCAATAATAACCCAAATGAAACAAGTAGAAGAAGGCATCATTCATTCATCCATTCAGGCACACACTGAGAGAGTATCTACTAGGAGATGAGCGTCATGCTAGGGCAAGAGGTTACAGATTCCTTGCCTTCAAATCCTGCAATTTACTAGAAAATGTCAGGACTAATTGAAGGATAAAGTGTGGATTTAAGGATAAATCTGGTATGTTTCTGGGGTTGGCTGACACGTATAAAGATGCATAGTAAGGATCACTTGAAAAGATCACTACTCAGCAACCCTGTGAAGGGTGAAATGAGGTAAGGGTCAAATTAAGGAAAACCACATACTTCATAACCAGGAAATACTTTCCCATGATCACTAATGGGAGGCTTGGATCTCAGGATCATAGAACTTTTGAGGCAAGAAGGGACCTGAGAAGCCATCTCCTCCATCCCAGCACAACAAACCAACGAGGAAATCAATTATATCATCTCTACAGCACCATGTTAAAATGTCTTGACATTAACTATCTTGAGAACGGATGGTCCAGATGAGCATGTTCTTTAAATGGATTGAAGAATGTGAAGGGTCTGGAAATCAAACTACAACTCCAGTTGAAGGAGCCAAGGGGATTTATTCTGAAGAAGAGAACCAAGGAGAGGGGAATGGAAGTAATGGCTACTTTCAAACACTTGAAGAACCATTATTTAAGTAGACAAATGGTTCTTTTCTTTTTCTTTTTGATAGAAACCCCTAGCAAACAAAAAAACTAGCACTCAAGTACAAAGAAATGGATTAGTGCGAGAGAGAGAAGAGTGCTCAAATTGAAGCAGCAGTGTCCCAGGGGAGAGTGGGAGCTCTCTCCTCCCCTACACAGGACAGACATGAGGGTGTGCCCAGAAACCCTGGAAATGAAAAGAACACTGTTTGGAAACAATGCACTGGAAACTAAAACTAGGATGAACCACAGGATTGTTCAAATCAGGGGTTACAATTTGACTCACCATAGAAATAATTTTCTGATAATTAAAGCTGACTAACAAGGAAATGGGATGTTCTGTAAAGTGATTTCCAGGTTTCTAGAAATGATCAAGCAGTAGCTAGAAGGCCACTGTCAGGAATGCAATAAAGGTATTTCCTACCCTGAGGAAGAAAAACAATGACATTATTTCAAATTCCCTTTCAACTCTCAGGTTCTGAGTCTTTACCATGCTCAAAGTTATGTTTTGAGGTAGTAGGAGGCCCAGGAATTGAACCCAGGTTTTGGCCTTTAGATTCTGGAAATTTTGAGAATGAGAGTAAGTTAACATTAAGAAAAGTTTTGAATGCAGGGCTTTGCCCAGAAGCAAAGGGATGAATGAAATGCCTGCACATCCCACTTTATGATTCATAGTGGGGAGACCTAGCCATCCATTGAGTCTTCCTAAAAGAACCAGGAGAGTAAGCTGCTGCCCTGAGAGCCTTTTCTGTCCTGTGAGGTAGAGGGCTGAAGACAGGACACCTGCTTCTTGATCAGAAACTCATTAGATATTTAAAGGGAATTTGTCTTTTGGTTCTCTGTTGTCCATATTCCTTTTGGACCTCCTCTCCTTCTCCTGACAGGGAATTCAACTTCTTTTAACATGAGTGAAACTTCTCACTATCATCTTGGTGTTACACAGATACAGGATAACCTTTTTCATTTCAGGTCATGTCATAAAGCCCAGGATGGGAAGTAATTTGGCAGGTGGTTTTCCCTACTTTGCATGTCCCTCCTGTGGCATAGGTGATGGCATCCTATCCAACTATTGAGAATGTTCAAGAGGAGGAATAAGTATCAGGGAAAGTGATACCCTTGTAAAGTTGACCTTGATTTTGTTGACTAAGTCACCTCATCATTTTGGAACTTAGTCTAGCTTTCTGTAAAATGGGGATTACATACTCTTGTTATTCCTATTATTCTTATTATGGCTACTTCTTATGGGTAATATGAGAACAGCAAAAGATGACAGTGTTGAGCTGCTCAGCAGGAGTATAAGGGACTCCTACACAGGCAGCCCTGGACTGTCAGCAGCAGAGCAGGGCTTTTCAGCTTGGGCCAGGAACCAGAGCCAGGCCAGATGAATGGCCCAGGAACACAGTGAGGTCTGAATCAGGGAAGCAGTTAGTAAGGCAGAAAGGGCACGTGGACACCGTGAACTCAGGGAAGAAAGCCAAGTTCAGACTTTAGTGTTTCAGGCTAGCCAAGCGGGAGCAGGCAAGGTGTGCAATCAAGTCAGTAAGTACAGGTTAGCAGGTAGCTATCCAACTGGACAGGAGACATGGCCAAAAAAAGGCAGATGATGCAAGCAGAAAAATAAAATATTCTGAGGCCTCACTAGAGTGACAGAGTCAAGCAGAGGGAGTAGGGCAGCACTTGGGGTTGAGTAAGAGCAAATTGTCACTCAGGTTTTAATCTTTGCTCCTCAGACAGAACAGAAAGCCTTATGCCCAGGTTTTCCTAAGCCTTGGTGTGGGTCCACAAGGTCCAGAATATTGTGCAGAATTTACTTCTAAAACGTGAAGGAGTTAAAGCTTTGCATGCAGCAGGAGCATAATAAAGAACAGGTTTTGCAATTATAATTATTCCTCAGAGTTAGATAGGTTCTGCGGGCACTGGTGTTTGGCACATGCAATTCCACATCAGGACTGGACCCTCTGGCTACTTCTATATTGAACTGGATTATTTGTCTTAGAACAATAAACACGAACTGCTTTCATAACTTGAAAAAAAAAAATCCTCTGCAGCTTGAAAACAGCCTGAAATTCACTGCTTTTCTGTGCTATTTCCTCATTAGAGCTTTGACCTACTCATTTCTAATGGGCGAGCTTCAGGTTTTTCAATCTACAAAATAGAGGCATGTGGTAAATACCAACCCATTACTGGCCTGAGGTTAACACATCTCAGGGGAAGTAAACACCTGCTCTAAGCTACTCCCGTGTGTGGTTGGTACTGAAGAGGGAATGACTAAATGACCCTCAGTGAAAGTATGGTGAGCTCTTTCTAGCCACAGAGTTTAGTGAGAAACAATGCAAGCTGGAGAGAAGCTGTAATATTGTACCATCAGTTGTTGGAGACATTTTTCATTTCATCAAAAGAAGTGCTGAAAGAGATTTTCAGAAATGGAGAGAGACCTTCTGAGTGGTACAGGGGAGTGGAAAGCCCTCCCTAGCATTCCTCCTCTGGGCGCCACACATGTTCATTCTTTTATAGTTCATGCGTCAACATCCTGGATGAAGCCATTGATTTTTCTCTTTGTTAGTAAATAGTATTTAAATTCTATTCAATGTAATGGTTTTAGTAGTTACGCCTGCATTCCCTGGTAA
>JAQZBX010002833.1:0-69058 GCA_029593785.1 Cabassous unicinctus | reverse complement strand
CCGGGATAGAGACGAGCCATTCGCCTGAGAGTTCACAGCTGGCCTTGTGGAGAGAAGCAAAGCCTAGAGAGCCTCATAGTCTACAGCTGACCTTGTGGAGGAAACAGAGGAGCTGAGGAAACGGAGCCCCGGGAAGAGAGGAACCCAGGAAGCCTGAACCCTGGCAAACGTCGGCAGCTGTCTTGTTCCAACACGTGGCAATGGACTTTGGTGAGGGAAGAAACTTACGCTTTATGGCCTGGTAACTGTGAACTTCTCCCCCAAATAAATACCCTTTATAAAGACCAGCCCATTTCTGGTATTTTGCATCAGCACCCCTTTGGCTGACTAATACAATGAGGTAACTAGATTTTTTTCCCCCTGAGTTGGCATCCTCATCTGTTTGCTTGTTGTTTGCTCGTTTTTGTTCTTGTTCATTGTTTGCTTGTTGTCTGCTTGTTGTTTGTTTGTTTTCTTTAGGAGGCACTGAGAACCGAACCCGGGACCTCCCATGTGGGAGGTGGGTGCTCAACTGCTCGAGCCACGTCCACTCCTGTAATTAGGTCTCGAACATGAGAAACTTGTCCTAGGTCCATTACACGTGGGAGCTCAGTGAAGAAAATTTACTAACAGCCCTAAAACTGGCTGGAAATGGGAAGAGAGGGTGCAAACTGCTTTTTAAATCACAACACAACCTGCACAGCTGGCAAACGCCGGTGCCTGGGGGCCTCAGGGGCTCGGGCTGTGGAGACCAGCCACATTTGGGCCTCAGGCCCGGCAGGGAGCCTCTGAAGCCAGCAAGCAGTATTTGAAGCAGACGTGTAAGTGGGCGGTCTGCGAGGGCAGGAGGCGGGGGCTGGCGGAGGAGAGGGCTGGCGGCCAGGGGGATCACGGGAATTTGGAGTGTGTCCTTTGGCCCCTTTTCAGGGGAGGCGAGAGGGGGTTTCCGATTTCAGGCCCACGGCCCTGGGGAGCTCTGACGTGGCCCTGCCTCCCCACGAGGCGGGCTTGCTGAGATCCACGGGTCAGGGGGCTGTGGGCTGGAATTACTCTCAGCCCCTGAGCTGCTGCGAAGGGTCTGGGAAAGTGGGGAAGGCAGGCTGGAGTGAGCTCACCGCATTCTTTGTTAATTTGTGTTATTGTTGGTGAAGTTACCGCTTATTTCTGACGGCAGCTTCGGGGCCCTGCAGAGGTTTTGTGGGTGTGATGTAACACAGACCTTCTTGCATGCAGTGAAGGTGGAAAACAAACATCGGGGTGAAGACACTTCCAACAACCTTTAAATTGATCTCAAGTTTGAGCTGGAAATGAAACGGTCTAACGGCAGCCTGCGGGCAGAAGGCCCGTTGTCCAGAGAGGGCACTGAGCACCTGCCCGGCTGTGCCACCATGTGTGATGACCCGATCCCAGCACCCTGGGTGCGGGCTCTCAAGGAACGGCCGGTGCCTTGGCACTCGGCAGGGTCCTAATCCAAAACCGATTTGCTGTGAAGAGCAACTTGTCATTTGCTCACTTGTGTTTCCAGGACTAAGTACTGCTAGTGCTAGGACTCAACTGATGTTTTCTGTGCCTTGGAAGCTTTCATTTATGATTCTAAAAATTACCATGAAACCTGGGTAAGTTGAGGCAACACAAAATAATTTGAATTTTCAAGGCTGGCATTCAGCAAGTGCTCACTGGGTGCCCAGCACTGCTGTCAGGACCTGACATGCATGAGCTTGTTATTTATCACACAACCCCACGGGATAGGTGACGCCATCACCTCCATTTTACAGTCCAGGAAAGTGAGGCACAGAGAGTTTAAGTAACTTACGCTTGGTAACACAGTAAAGGGGGCAGCTAGCATGGAGAGGAAACTTCCAGAAGGTTCCCTCTTCCATTTTTTTTGACCCCTCTCTCTGAAACTGTGGTGGTTTGGTTTCTGGTATTAAAAAAATTAAAGTGGGAAAATCATACGCTTTGAGGAGATAAAATAAGTGTGAGGTCCCCGTACCCCCACCCTGCCGGTGTCCCTTTGAGGGTGTGGCTGCGGGGCTGGGACCCTGACTGTCTGCGACCCAGGCCAGCTGTGTGGGCCGGAGCCACGGCCTATGAAACACTGACAAGAGCGTCGCTCCTGACTAGCGCCTTGTTTTGTCATCTTAGGTATTAGTCAGCCAAAGGGGCGCTGATGCAAAGTACCAGAGATCTGTTGGCTTTTACAAAGGGTGTTTATTTGGAGTAGAAGTCCACAGTTACCAGGCCATAAAGCATAAGTTTCTTCCCTCACCAAAGTCTGCTGCCACGTGTTGGAGCAGGATGGCTGCCGACATCTGCCAGGCTTCAGTCTTCCTGGGTTCCGTTTCTCTCTGGGCTCAGCTCCTCTGGTTTCTCCACAGGGTCAGCTGTAGACTGTCAGGCAAGTGGCTCTGTCTCTCTCCAGGGCTTCTGCCATGTCTAAGAGCCATCTCTATTCTTCCATGTTCTTCTCCTGTGTGTTCACTTCCCAGGCTCCAGCTCAAAACTCGGCATCAGAACTCCAACTCTGTGCCCTGTCATGTCTTTTCTCTGCGAGTCCCCACCCACCAAGGGGCGGGGACTCAGCACCCTGCTGACGTGGCCCAATCAAAGCCCTAATCATAATTTAATCACACCCAGACGAACAGACCAGTTTACAAACATAATCCATATCTATTTTTGGAATTCATAAACAATGCCAAACTGCTACATCTTAGGAGACCTTTGCATTGCTGTTATGTTTTAATCTGGAGTATTGTTTCCCTAGAGGCCTAAATCGGCCTGGCCAGTTTGGACCCTCACGGTTGTGGTCTTGGCCCCACCCTGAGAGCCTGCAGGTGTCCCCGGGACTGTAGGGAAGCTCGTGTGTTACAAGAAGTGTTTAATACCCTCCACTCTTCCTGGCAACTCTGAGCATCCCCGTTGGGGTCCCACTGCAGGCGAGACTCAGATCTGGGAGTGGGCGCCTGGTCCCCCTACATGGGCCATGTGCGGGAGCTCCTGGGGCTGGGCTTGAGCAGGTGCAGAGACCCTCATAATGACAGGAGGAGAGGGGTGCACAGGGAGGAGAGACAGATGGCACGTGGCTGTGCACATACACACACATACACATGTACGGACATGTGCACAGAATGTGCACACACAGACATCTGCACACACATGTACACACAGATACATGAACACATATATACAGACATGCACACATACATATACAATAGGCACACAGATGTGCACACAATGCACACACAGGCACACACATGCATCTGCAGATGCACATGCACACATGTAGACACACATGCATGCACAGGGACACACACATGTGCACATATCAAAGCACAGACACATGTGCACACATGTCACAGGACAAAATACATATGCACACACAAAGGGACACACATATATGTGTGCACACGTATGCACATGTATGTGTTCACACACTTGCAGTGGGGGAAGGGGAGCTGGAGAGAGGGAGGGTTTGAGATGAAGAGCAGGGAAACAGCACCTGGATCACTCCAGCAGAATTTGTGGGGCACGGCGAAGGCGGCCTCGATGAGGTCGCCTGAGCTTTGAGGAGGTTGGCGTGGCTTGGAGGAGCCCTTTTTTGCTGTGAATTTTAAGCTGAAAGCCGTGTTGTAATGGTCTCATGGACATGACTCAGCTGATGTTGGCTGGTGTCGACAAACCCTAGGTGAATAATGCTCTCTGTGAAGTATCTTCCCACCCGAGTACAGATGGACTCCGATTCCTGCGGACCTGGTGCACTTTATGTCGGTGCAGGTGTCTTGTCTTTCCTCGAGCTGAGGATGGGGCTGTTGACTCGGTAGGTCCGTGGTCTGCTCTGGACACCTGGCGCTGCTGGCTGTGCTATCCCAGCTGGAGCCAGGCTTCGAGCTTCACCAGCTGCCGGGGCTGGGCAGGCTGGATGTGACTCGGGGGACCGTGTCCCCGCACGCTCTGAATGCATTTCGCTGAGCCCCAGGACTCAAATCAAACGGATTTCAAAACCAGCACCAATGATGGAAAGCATCCTGGAATCGGAGCCACCAATGACTTCTGGCCGTTTTGGAGCAGTGACTGAGCCCTCTTGGCTGGCTGTGGGTCACCTGGATTTCTAATGCGGGGGCAGGCTTTGCCACCTCTATCTGCACCTTGGCCTTCCTTCCCTCCCCCTGGGTGCTGGGATGCGTGCGCCCTTGCATGTGCCCTGCACCTGGCCCTGGCCATACCCCCCTGGGCACACCTGCTTTTCCCTGATCCCTGGCCAAGCTTCCGGAACCTATGGGATATGTTTCTTGGCTTGGGGAAGCTGAGGGCCTAGGATGGAGGGATGTGACTGATGACAGTGGCCAGTGTTACCTGACCCTGGACTTGGAGCCAGGCCCTGGGCTAAGGTTGCACTTGCATCATCTCATTGGAGCTCTCATTGTTCATTTTTTTTTGCATTATGAGATGGTGGTTTGGAGAAGTGGGAAACCTGCCGAGGCAACACAGCTGTTAAGTGGCCATGGTGGGGTTTGATCCCAGGTTTTTCGCCTCTAGTGCAGGGTCTGTCCACTGCTTACCGGCCTCTAGAGTTTTGGATGGGGCTCTGCAGGGGTCCCCAGGTATGGCTCTGCCTGGAGGGAGGGTCTTGGTCTCGTCCAGAATCTGCTCACTGCACCGAGGCGCCTCCCTGGCAGGGAGGGCAGGTGGAGGGTGCAGAATGGTGTGTGGGCTTTCCAGGGGCTCTTGGGGCGGGGGTCCAGGCAGGAGGGTGGGCTTGGAGTACATTTTGTCTGTCTCCATTTGACCTGCCATTTCCTCACTTGTGGCCTAGAGGTTTCGAAGACCTGGCTCAGGACCCTTTGAACTGGAATATCCTTGGAGTCTAGGAAATATGCCTGACTATATCAATTCTCTAAAAGTTTCAAAATTTTTTAATGGTAGGCGAAATACATGCTCACTGAAGAAAAATTGGAAAATGCCAATTATGCGAAAAGATAAAGGATTAAAACCCACCCCTAATCCCATATTTTGGAATATGTCATTCTGGATGTTGGTTTCTGCGTGTGTGTTTGAATGTCTGTGCACATAAAATAAAATGGGATTACCTATGATGTAGGCTAGCGGGCAACCTGCTTTTCCCCTAAATACACCTTGAACATCTTTCAGTGTTGATTTTTAAAAATAGACGTAGGTCATTGAAGACGGCTAAGAGGAAACTATCAGGTACAGGCAGACGGATATCGTTAGCAGAGTCGAACACACTTTGACTGTTAGACACTGGGATATAAGGGCTGATGAGACACATTTCCCGCCTTCATGGCCTTAAGGGAGGTAAGAGACACATGCAAAATTGGTTGGCCCAGTAGCTGTCTCCTGGAGCTACAAGCCAATTCTAATTGGAGGTTCCTGGAGGGCTTCATGGAAATGGTGGCATTTGTGGAGTGGAGGAGCTTTTCTTGCCTTACTTGGCAATTGCTTCCCTTTCCTATTATGGGAGACCACTAGGCAGAGAGATCAAGAGCCCTGGATTTGGAATAGATAGAGCTGTGGGCCAGGCTGTGTGTACCGTGGGACGTTGGGCAGAGCTGTCTGAGCCCTGGGTCCCCCTCTGCCACATGGGGACAACTGTGCCATCTTCATCAGGCGGGTGAGGTAAGGAAGTAGGCATGCCAGGGGCCAAGCAGCATCTGACTGCAGCAAATGCTCCAGTAAATAGTAGCTATTATTATTGTTGTTGTTTGAATTTGGTAAAATAGCTATGTATATCTCAATCTAGAGTAAACTGGACAGAAAATACATGAGCTTTTCAGAAATCGGGAACAAACATTTTTCTTAAGTGATTTTCACTGACTCTCGGCATATGTTTCCAATATTTTTCTGGGGAGCAGAGAAAAATATATACCCGGTGTCCATTAGTTGGTCCGACTTTAAATTGATGGAGTGTCCATTGTGATCAACTCTTAAAGCAATGGACTATTTCTGTATTGATATAAGGACTATTCTGATATTACTCCAACATTACTCCTAAATAATACTGTACTGACATTACTCCCAAATAATACTGGACTTAATTAATAGGATATCCCAGTTGAAAATCTTATTTAACTTCATGCATGACCATGTAAAGTTCTAGCCTCAACAGATGGTTTATTTTCTGGTACTTTGTGGAAAGAACTACATTTAGACTTGATCGGTTTTGGAGGAGGATGCGTATTATTGAGAACTATGCCAAAAAGAAACTTTCATCTGGCTTTGGCATTAGGCAGATGATTTCCAATGAATATCAAAAAGCCACAGTCCAGCATGTGTATAAATATGGAAGAGGTAAGATCTTCTGACTTTACATTGCTAAATGTGACTTTTCTTAACATCTGTCCAAATGAAATGCTCTTTTGAAACATGTACACAGACACGCACACTCAGGAACGTGTACACAGACATGCACACTCAGGAACGTGTACACAGACACGCACGCTCAGGAACGTGTACACAGACACGCACGCTCAGGAACGTGTACACAGACACGCACGCTCAGGAACGTGTACACAGACATGCATGCTCAGGAACGTGTACACAGACACGCACACTCAGGATGGCCTGATTCTAATTTCTCTTGCCACCCAAAAGTTATGGTCAAATTAAATTAATACATAAGAGACTTGTTTTGTTCAGCTCCCGCAGTAACTGCTTCTGTTTCTTGAAAGACCTTTCTTTTCACTGACTTCTTTATCTGAAAAGGTTTACCGTGTCTTCATGCAAGGAGTTGTCATGCTTTAGAAAAATCACAAGCAGCAAAAAGTCAGAACTGTCAGTTCAGAAGACACTGCTTGTTCCACTGGGTACAACTGAGCAAGCAATGCTGGCAAACGATCTTTAGAATAAAGAGCGAGAGAGAGAGAGAGAGAGAGAGAGAGAGAGAGAGAGAGAGGATGGAAACCGCGGCAGAATGAAGATAAAAAGGGTTGCCGGCTTTATTCTTGCTGAAGGCTGGCCACAGGAAATCTGTAGGAGGGGAGGCACCTATCAGATAGGGCATCTGTTGTGTAATGAAGAATAGAAGACAGAAGACAAGCAGGAGGTCCAGGTGATGCTCTCTCTCTAAGGGACACGGAGCCTGGGAGAGAAGCATGAAAGCACAACCTTTGTGAACTGCCCACCTTTAATTTACCATCGACACAGCTTGTGAGGCAGAATCTGGGAGGGGAGGGGAAGCCATTTATAAGGCTGTAGGTAAACTTGGAAATCTGCTTTTCATTTCTCTATGGTCTCATTCATTATGAATCCATTTCTAGCTGTACCGGGCATCTTATTAAAAATTACTAACATGTCAAAAATTTCCTAGTCCCATGATATTTATGCTACTTTTCTAACATCTCGCTGTGTGTGTATGTGTGTGTGTGTGGTTTCATTAGGAAGAAGCAAACTTATGGTAACGTGTAGTAACAATATTAAATGCATGTCTTTGTCAAAAAATTCCTGCCTCGTGGTGTTCTGCTGTAAAATGCACAGTTTTGCTTTTTAAAAAAATCATACTCAAAAGACACATTCTCCATGAAAGTTGATTTACGAACATACAGCTAACATCATCATGACATCATTGGACCTTTGTGGTTCAGCTTGGCGTCTTTATCTGGCAAAAAGCAAGCTGTTAACGGAGCGGTGCTGGCCGGGGCAGCCGACACGAGCCTAGCTCTGGGCGGGACGGGGTCTGGGGAGCCCCCAACACTTGCCTGAGCCGAGGGAAAGGAAAACAGGAATGCAGAGTGCATTTGTCCTCTTGCAGGGAGTTTAGAGCACTACGCTTCTCCCTCACGTGGAAGCCGTAAGGGGCACGGAAGGGGCCTCTTGGCCAAGTGCATGCCTCTGGCATAATGTACCCTGCGAGGAATGCCTAAACCACCCCTTTTAAGAACCACGCGATGATGGAAATGGGCTGGGCTGGGCTCCCAGGGCCAGCCCGCGGGAATCAGCGATGGCTCTTTGTGCTCTTCTTGTGTTGACTGGTGAAGGTGCATGGCAGCCTGCCCGCCTGGCCAGGCGCTCGGCACCCCTGTGCCAGTCTGCTGGGGCACAGCGGAGACGGGCGGCCGCAACGCTGGACGTGCCATTCGTCAGCTGCCCCCGCCTTGGACCAGGCCGGCTCCTTGCACACAGGCACGCATGGTCCACCAAGCCCTCCGCCTCCTCGAAAACTCTAACGCTATCTGATTCTTGGCTTGCTGCAGCCTGACACGCGGCCCAGCGCAGGACCCAGCAGTAAATATCCATCTTCAACAAACTGCTGTCAGTGCCAAGTCACCAGGGACGTTTAAGAGGGAATTAGGAATTAAGAATTTGTGGCGATGGGTAATAAAAGATGGATTGGCTTATTTGTGTGGCTCTGCAAATGTGTGGATTGAAAGAGGTGCGAAGGCTGAAGGAAGACATCGCCTAGGCCTCTGAGTGGGTCCTACCCAAGTATCTGGCAATTAGTTTTCTGGTTATTTTGTTAAAACAGTGCCTAGACGCACGCACATCTACATCCACACACATGTATGTATATTTATGTCTCAGAATGGGGGCGTTAACTCAAATAAGCTCATATGGTATGCTTCAGTGGCAAGAATTTGGTTGTCCTATGGTGGCACATTAAATGCCTGTCTGCTTTTTAACATGCAGGGTGGTAGGTTTTATTTTTATTCAAATACTTTGAAATTCAAGTGGAAAAAGTCTTTATGCCCACATTTTAGGATTTAATCTTTTTGGCAATCTAAAAGAAGAAAAAAATTAACTGAGATTAAATAGCTCGGTTATCGGCTGTGTGTATTTTATGTGCTTTTTGATGCCCTGAAATAAGAAGATTATGATGTTTAAAATCAGGCTTACAGAAGTATTTTCTACTTTTTAAGCCAGAAAGCCTTTCAAATTGCTAGGCCTAAATTCTCTTATCTCCCTGCTTAGGCCACACGGGGAGCTCAGAAAAAAATCCCCCCTTTCAGCCGTGAAGAGGAGCTCAGCGATGTTTTAGGAGGCCGTGGCACTGTTCCTCTGCTCATATCGCAGAAACAGAAATCAGCAGCGCAGCTGTCGGGCTGGCCTGGAAACGGCCGCGGGCGCGGTTCCAGGCGCCAGGGGTGGGGGTGGGGGTGGGTGGTGGGTGGGCTCTGCTCTGTGTTGGGGAGTCAGATGCTTTCGAAACGAGGCGCCCACTTCTCAGCCACGGGAGAGGAGGGCGTGGGCGCAGCGGGGTAGCCGCCAGCAGCGCCTTGGCCGCCTCCTTTAAGCTGCCACCCCGAGTGCTCCCCGGTTCCGAGGGGCCCCGGGATCCCGGCCCCTCCTCCCCGCCCCTCCCAGGCAGTACCTGTGTCCTGGGCCTCCACTTGTCCCTGCGTCCATTCCTTCCCGTCTCTGCTTGGCGCAGGGAGCTGATGAACGTATTCAGGCCAACAGCGTCTTCTCTTCTTTTGTTTGCAGTTGAGCAGGGAGCCTTCCAAGTCTTGACCAGACGGGTTAAAGAAATGTGGAGCTTTCAGGCCCCCAGCGAGGGCCCACTAGCGCAACGCTCTGGGCCCCCTAAGGTCCCTGGTGCACTTGCAGCGGCTCCGGGCCTGCCCTGGGGAGGAGCCCAGCGCCCTTGGCTCCTGGAGCTGCCCCGGCTCTATGGCAGGAGCAAAAGGGCGGCTGGGGATGTGTCGGGGGCTGCACCTTCAAGGTCCCCCCGAGCTGATCCGTCCCACCTCAGAGTGGAGCTGGGTCTCGCTGATGTTTCTGAACAAAGAATTTTGGTGTTTTTTTCTGTCCAAAGGGCTGCAGGCAACCCAGTCCGCAATTCTGCCAACACTGAGCAGCGCTCGCCTGGCGCGTCACCATCCCTTGTCCCTGCCTCCCGCAGACCCTCGTACAGCAAGACGGGGTGGGGGAGATGCCAGGGGCAGGGGTCTGCGCTTGGTAAAGCTTAACCACAGCACCTCGGCTTCTTGTCTGTGGGGTTTTATCTGCCGCATTGAAGTCTGCCCCCAGTGACGATGCTTGTGTGCCCTCCTGGGAAACAGGGATGCGAGAGCCACGCCGCAGAGTCCTGGTCCCCACCAGCTGGGTCCTGGAAGCAGCCATGGTCCCAGGGATGACGCCCGCTGTGCTGGACAGACGCACTTCCAGGCTCAGCTTCAGGGCTCCACGTTATTTAAGAGTTGGAAGAATTCTTCCTTCCCGTGGCATGGAAGAGCCCATTCTCCTGGCTGTGGCCCACCGCACGGGGCCATGTGGCTCCGGGGCCCTGGGCCAGCCCTCCCCCTGTGCCCTCGGCCCGCTCCCACGGTCAGCCCAGCCTGGCCTTTTTGCCCTCTTTCCAGACACTCCCCAGCAGCGTTGAAACACCTTCTGGCTTCTCCCTTCTTGGAAACACACATGTGCACACACAGATACACACACACTTTCACACATGCTCACACACGGGCACACCCTTTCCCTCCTTTCAAACACTGCCTTCCCCATCTCTTCTCTCTGGGTAAAGGTTTTTTTTTTTTTAAAAAAATACTTATTTATTTATTTATTTGTTTGTTTATTTTTGAGGCCAGTAACAAGCGTTTAATACGAAACAAGAAAAAGGAAAAGTACACACCCGAGACATGGGTGCGGCCATGCTACAGGGTGAGAGGTGTGTGGGGCCCCGGGGGGCCTTTTCAAGGCCTTTCCTTCCCCCCCCATATTAAGGCGGGATCTCGGCTGTCTGCCGTCGTCATTGGTTGCCTCTCTGCCTTCACCTGTCAGCTCAGGGAACCAATGGGGAGACCTTTCTGTTTGGAGTTATCTGGGGCTTCTTCTGAGCCCAGGAGTTTCAGATGGGACCTCGTGACCAGGGTCTTGGCAGGCTTTTCAGCTATAAAGCTTTCAGCTCTGTTCTCCAGCAGCTGCCTCCCCTCAGGGGGTTTCTGGGTGGGGTCTCATGGCTTTACCAGCCACCTTCCCTGTTTCCTATACTAACCTGCCTCAATGCCCCTCTCAGAGAGTTCACACCCTTGTTCTTCAGGGGGAGCTGAAGGGCAGTGGTCGTTCTTCTGTAACTGCTTCCTGCTGGTCTGGGGCAGCAGCCCCTGCCTGACGGGGCGTGAAACTCTCTGGCTATTCTTTTGCGGTTGGAACTGGATGAAATCCCTGCATGACTAATACCTTGCTCTGGAAGGCATTGATTCTGGAAGAAATAAGCTTAGTTAGAACTTTGAAGCTGCATGGTCCTACTAAAAGGGTAACGATGGTGGTAAGTGGCCCCCAAAGGGGCCAGCTATGACGTACTGGACCATGGGAGCAAGAAGGCCAGGTTGGGTGACGGCCTTAAAACCGCGGTGCCCGCTGGCAGCCTGCTTCCTCACCGACTGCTTGTCTTAATCCACTCCAATTTGGTCCCGTCCCCAACTCCCGCTCCACCGCAACTGCTCTCTCCCAGGTCACCGATGACCTGATGAAACTGATGAAATCGATGGACTCCACCCTGCAGCACTGGGCACCGGGACGGGAATGCTCAGTCCTGGGAGCGCTTCTCCCCGAGCACCCGCCCCGCACTCTCTGGTTTCCCTCCTCCTCTCCTCGGCTCCTCCTTGGCCCCTTTGCAGCCTCCCTGCCCCGCCTCTTTCTTGCGGAGTTGGGGCTCCTTGGGGTTCAGTCCTCAGCCCTCCTCTTTTCTCAAACCACATGAGTTCCCCTGGGGTGCATTGCCTCCTGGGACTGACAGCGTCCGTCTTTGCTCCAGCCAGACGCCCTTCCGAACCCCTGGACTCCTGGGCCATTGAGGCCACTGGAGGTCTGTGGGATGCCAGGTCTCAACTGTCCAGAAGTCACCTCCTCAATCACCCCCAAGCAAATGAAAATGAAGACAGCCCCCCACCCCATACAAGCCACCTTTCCAGCTCCTCACTCTCTTAGGAGATTCTGCCATCCAGGTGACCAAGCCTGGGTGTCACCTGGGACCCCCTCCCTCCCTCCATTCCTTCCTTCCTTCCTCTCTCTCTCTTTCTTTTTTTCAAGAAGCTGTACTTTTACAGAAAAATCATGCATAAAATACAGTGTTCCCATGTACCAGCCTATTACTAACACCTTGCATTAATATGGTACATTTGTTACGATTCATGAAAGAGCATTTCTATAATTGTACTATTACCTATAGTCCATCGTTCACAATACTGCTCACTGCTTGTGTTGTACATCTGGACGCTTTGCATTTTTCTCTTCTGCTCTGTACACATCAGTTGCAAAGCCTTGTCGACAGACTCAGACGGAAATGGTTTTATTGACGCAGTGGGTCACACATCTCTGAGTAACGTCAGAGTCACCGGGGAGATTGCTCAAAGCCGCAGTCCTGGGCCCCTCTCTGCAGCTTCTGGCCCAGGAGGCCTTGGGGTGGGGGGAGCCACCCCAGCTTCCCAGGAGCTGGCAGAGCAGGCGGTCTGTGGGCCTGGCTTTGAGGACACTGGGTGTGCCATGATTTGGGTCCCAGGGAGTCTCTGTGGCACCGTGCTGCCTTTCCGGGTTATTCTGTTACCTCGCCCCATTTAAATGCCTGGTGTAAATGCCAGGTTGTTTTGTAAAGTCCCTTCCCCGCTTCTACTTCCTGGGAAGGATACTGCTATTTTAATCTGTTACATTATAATAATGCCAACAATTTATAAACGTTATAAATACTATTATAAATAATGACCGTCTTCCTGAGTTTTCATGCCCACGGGTAAAGGTGGGGACTGGGCAGCTGCAGAAAGCTGACTCTCGGGATCACTCATTTGGAGAAAGTGGCGTCTGAGGAGGGCAGGGCAGGGCGGGGGACAGGGCATGAGGGAGAGGCAGGCATCTGGGCTCCAGGTCAGGGGGAGGCCCCACCGCAGCAGGACGCAGCAGCAGCTGGGACCCCAGAAGCCCCTTCTTCCTGGGCTGACCCGCTGAGGCAGAGGTGGGGTGTGACTGCACGCTGTCCCCGAGCAGGTCCTAGCGGGGTCCCCGTCCCCCATTCCCCACCCCCGGGGGGGCTTAGCCGCAGCCCTGGGGCAGGTCTCCGGGACTCAGGCCTCCTGCCTCCCACCTGCCAAGGGCACTGTTCCTGGGGTGTGCCCGACCGGAGTCCGCCTCCGCCGGCTTTCCTGACGGTGACCTGGGCCGAGCAGGCTGCCCCAGCGCCTCGTCGCCGATGCCCGCACCCCTGGCTCGGCCCCTGTGCGTGCCAGGAGGCCCGGGTGGCGGGCACGTCTGCACCCAGCACGACTCTCTGCAGACCAGCGAGTCATTAGCGGGATGAGACGCGTCCCAGATGCTAAGGAAACAGGGCAGCGTCTTGGGGACTGCCGCAGGGACAAATAAACGCGGGGGAGCCTGGAAGTTGACTCGATACCGGAAGCGTGGCAAGTTTGTTCAGTTAGGAGAGGAGAGGCTGCTGCCTTCTAAAAAGGGGTGGAGGGGAGGGCAGGCACCATGCGGACGATCGCCGATTTCCCAAGGCAGGGAGGTTGGATATATCCAATGCTTTGACGGCAGATTTATTCTTACCCTCTAGCCTCTTCCCATAACCCGAAGGAAACCCCCAGCTCTGCACTGATGACTCGGTGTGCTCTCAGCCTTGCAGTGTGGAGTAGGGCTTAGAAAGGTGGGCTCTGGAATCAGAAGTGACCTTGGACAGGTCGTTTAATGTTCCTGCACCTCAATGTCCCTGTCTCTAAAATGGGACAGTAGGGAGCCCATTCCCAGAGGACAGTGAGAATAAGGGGAGGCCACCCGGGTTAGCACAGGGCTCAAGAAGCAGCTATTGTTACTGCTGTCAGATTTATTCCATCTTGCTCAGAGTCTCTGGCTACCCGTGCATTACACCCCCAGGCTGATTATCTGGGAGCAGGGTTTCAGCTCAGACATGCGCATTTCTAACTGAACACCGACATATGAGTTGTTTTAGAAAATACTTTCTATTTGAATATAGCCTAATAGAAAATGTTACTGCTTTTTGCGTGGTACCAGATAATCAGCTCGGAGGAAGCTAGTGGGGAAATGGTAATAAGTTATTTATACTTAGGACTCTAAGAAAAGAAGACATGTTTTAGCAAAAATTAATTAAATGTTTGCACTAGAAATTTATTCAAAACAACCATTGTAATTGCACTGTGAATCAATAACATGATTTGTAGCATACTGAAATGTTTAAAAATTCACCTTCCACTGTGTAAGAATTCACATGCTCAAACCATTTCAAAAACAAAAACAAAAAAAGATACAAAAACACAACAAAGAAGCAGAGATAATTAATTGTTAGGAAGAGACCAGGGTCCTTCTCTCGTGGATATGCTAAGGATTTAACTGAAAGGAACGGAACCAGCCTGGCGATGAAGATACCACTAACCCAGACGCCCATGGAGTGGGCTAAACTTTGAGCAAACGACCATTTTGTATTTTCTGAATAAAAAGCAGCACTGCATTGGTGACTTCCAGCCCCAGCCCTGAGAATGGCATCCCCTTCATTTTGACCCTCCACATGATGGAAACAGAGTAAATCGTCTGAAGCTGTTATCCGTGTCCACGTGCCAATTTTAGGAACAGCTTCGGCTAAAAGGGACACTCAAGCCTGGAACCTGCAGAAGCAATGGTCCCTACGTCACAGTACGTCTGCAGATGTGAGTCCACTCCTCCAGGTAAAAAGTCTTGGAGGGATGTTCGAGCTCAATGCCTAGTTTGTTTAATGGAAAAAGAAAGCTGGCATCATCTTGAAAAATCTTTGTGTACTCAATTTTGTCTCATTCATTTATTTGTTCAATATTTGTTCATCTAAACATTCAAGAAGGACTAGCAACAACTAGTCGACGCTCAGGAAAGAGACTCATTCATTCGTTCATTGTTTTTCCCTTTCACGTACTCGTTCCTGACTTCCACATCGCTTTTCTCATGACTGACGCGTGGACCTGTCCTCTCGGCCCTCTCAGCCTATCGGGGACTCAGCGGCGGAAAGAAATACTTAAAACTGTGCGTAGTGACTGAGGGCCGCAGGACTGGAAGCGGGAAAGCCTGTGGGGTGGGAGTGGAGGCATCGGAAAGGCTTGAGCCAGAGACTCGGAGTCGGGGGGACATCTTTGTAAACAAGCATTTATGTATCTAAGCATCTTTTAAAATACATATGAAAAACTAACATTTATGTAGGCAAACGCACATATACGCATATGTATTCATATATCATTTTACAAATATTGGTTTGTATTGTGAAAAATTTGATTTTTACCCACAATAAAAAAAAAAAAGAAAAAAAAACGTATTAAGCAACAAACAAACAAACAAACCAAGTAGTAAAAAGAGAAAGAAAGCTGCCTGAAGCCTCAGCCGTCACTGCCAACTTCTTCAGGCCTGAAAGAACGGGCATGCGCGAGAAGTTTCTGGCTCTCTCTTGTCGACAAGGCTTTTCTCTGAAGGGTGCCAGCAGTGTCCTTGGGTCATAATCACGAGTGGTGTTCAGGCAGCTGCAGGGGTGAGAGCACACTGGGGGCCCCCGGGCAGCACCCCCGAGAGGATCTGGTCTTAGCTGCCCCCTCGTGGGTCTCCAGCGAGCATGGCTCCGCGGGGTGTTACGCGTCCCGGCGTTTGCCTTCGTCTTTCCAGCCCCTCTCTCCTCCCTCCTGGCCTCCTTGCAGCTCTCCTTCCTTGCCTTCCTGCAGATCTTCCTCTTTCCGGTTTGCTATTTTCCCATTTAGAGCATGTGCTCACTGAAGGAAAATTCAAAACCTTGGGAAAGTAGAGGGAAGAAAATACCACGTGTGGTCCCCCCACCCCACCAAAGAGTAACTGCTGTTAATATTTTGGCATATTTTTTCAAATCTTTTTCCAAATAATCTTCCCTTTACACACATAGGATCACATGCTACATATACACAATTTGTGTCCTGCCTTTTTATTTAGTATTGTGAATATATTTAACCCACTCCTTACAGGTATTCCATTAAGTGGAGTTACTGTAATTTACTTAACTACCTCGGTCCCTTTTACTGGACACAACGTCTTCAATATTTTTCCTAGTATAAATAACACTATGATGTACATCATTTTGTGGAATACTCTTTCCATATTTAGGAATATTCTTTAGGATGAAGACCAGAAATGGAATCAGTGGGCCAGAGAGAGTAACTGTTATTACCCTTTTGGTATGGATTGCCATCTACACCTCCAGCTTCCATCCCCATCAGCAATGAGCCTGCCTGTTTTGCAGAATCCTTGGGAACAGTGGGCGCTGTAATTAAAATCCAACCAATGAAAAAAAACCTTTACAGATTTGAAAGATGCATTTATTGGATGTTAAATTTCCTGAGGACAGGGGTATTTGTCTTTTTTTTTGGTGGTTTTGGTTATTTGAGACATTCCACTCACCTGGAATTTACACAGAGAAAGCATCCAATAAATATTGGGAGAATCTAATATATTTTCCAAAGTGTCCCTTTGTCCAGGTCAGGGTGTGCAAGAGTCTCTTACCTGAGGAACTTGAGGAGCCTGCCGGCTGCACGGCCTCCTTCAGACGTGCCGTGGCTAATGCTTCGTTAGCAAACCTGCAGCACAGCCTCTGTGTGGGCTCCCCAGGCACGTACTACTGGAGCAGGGATTCTTGCTTTCTGTTTCTGAACTCATCTTGTTCACAGGCATCAGAGATGGTTTTTTGGTGGATCCACAGGACCAGGAGATTTCCTGATAATCTTGTTGCCTTCCGGGGGAGATTTTAGGTACCTGAGGACCTGGGTCACAGATGCCAGCCGTCGAACTTGCTCATCGACCATCCAGAGAGCAAGACTGGTGCTCCTCCTGGTGAGGAACACACCACTGCCCTAGGAGCCGCTGGGTGGAAAGACTCAGTGCTGCCTCGTGGCGGGCAGTCAGGCTCCAGCGGCTCACATCTTGCTCCCTGGCCAGCGAGAAGCCTCCGCTGTCCCTTCCAGCCACAGCTCAGATGTTCCTTCCTTGGGAAAAGCTCCTCTGACTCCTGATGGTCTCGTGCCCCATCCAAGCCTGCTGAAAACTCCACCATGGCGTGGAGCTTACGGTACTGCACTTGTCTACTTGCCGTCATCTGTCCCCTTGCGCATGAGCTTCTGGGGACCAGCTCTGTTCACCTCTGTGTCTGAGTTTTGACAAGCTCCCCAAGCCGTTCTTATGCTCACTCAACTCTGAGAACCCGAGGCCTCTTTTTGGCCTTGGAAGCCACCTGGAGGCTTCGCTGGGGAGATATCTCCTGGGCATCATAGCAGATCTCAGGGAGAGACCACGGCAAACTCTGGGCACAGATGCTTTAGGATCACCCTGAGATCTCCTGACCATCGCCCACAAGCGAAGGCCATCGCAAGGCGGACTTTCTCCTTTTTTTTTTTTTTAACTTACATACATGTGTAAGTTTTTTTATTCGACAAAATGAAAATATAGGGTAAGTTATAAACGCCACCTCTTAATAGGACAGCAGTTAAATTGCAGCTGTACATCATTGACCACAATGAGAAATGACTTTCATAATTATTTTAATTTTCTCTCTTGGTGTTATGAGGACCTGTATTATACACAGTTCTATATTAGCACCTTTATTTGTAATGAAATAAAGATTGGAAGAAAACTGAGGCTAAAACATGGCCCAACTCCTGATGGCAGCAAGTCAAGTAGAACTGCCATCAGAAGGAGTCTAACACAGGCCTGTCCCTCTAAAAAGCAGGGGTCAGCGCACTCCGTTTTCTCCCCTTTGAGACCCTATCAGTGCTTCCCTATCAGTGTTTCTTGGGCATGAAATACATTCACAGCATTTTCTTAAACACAAGGACAGATGTTCCTGAAAGTTTGATTAGTTGGTATTTCAATCTTCAGGGGAAGTATTCGCTCATGAAAACCTCCTCCAGGATTTTTTCCGGTCTTCACAAAGAAGCCTAGCTATTTGTTAAAAGCCGGAAGAATAGCGTATCCCTTGAAAAACTAAATTTTCTGAGATTTTTTTCCTTTAGCAGTCAAAGTGAGCAGATCTTTGGATTTCACAGAGGTGGTTGTTTTTTACCTTTGTTTCCTTCAATTTCAGTAGAAAAATTTTAGGTTGAAATTCATTTGCAGGCGGGAAACATAGCGGTACATACTATGAGAGCAGGGTTTGGAGCTGGTAGTTCATTTTCAAAGCAGATCTTCCCTTTTGGAGTAAAAGTCAAGGGAGCTATTACATATAAAGGAAACATTTCCCCGCTAACCAGGCATTAGGCAGTGGTAATCATTTATAGGATATCTCATCACTGCTTAGAGAACTCGTTTTTATGTTGTATTGAATCTTCTGTGAGTCGTGGACCTGAAGGCACCTCAGCAAAAAGTCAGGGCCTGCTTTGGCGTGTGGCAAAAAAGATTTCAAAAAGCAAAACAAACCTCTGCATGCCCCAAACGGAGTGGATGGATATTGGAACCGCAGAGAAACGAAGACACTTGAGATCATTATTTGAGGTCAGGAGGCTTCCTGCTGAAAATCTCCCATTTAAACCCAAGAGGACTGGACTCAAAGCATTTTTATCAGAAGCCTCTGGAGCCCAGGGTATGCTTTGACTGCTGGCGTAAGGCTTTTGACCTGTGAAATTCCAGGGCCAGTGTTTGAACTGAGACTTTAAGGAGACGAGTGACGACTGCATGAACTGGTGTTGGTGAATTTAAAAAAGTGGTTTGTGTATTTTCAAGCACACTGTAGAAGGGTCTGCTAACATTTATAAATCACGGGACATTTCCAACGCGGCTGACATCATTAGCCTTTTCCCCAACAACCTTTGCCTTAGAGAGGCACTGTTATTTTTGTTAAAAAGCCAAATAGCAGCCAAATTGAAGTCGGGTGATGACTTGAATAATATTGTTTATGAATTAAAAAAATGAGGTGTGACTTGCTCGTCTTGGGACTTGTAAGTTGATTCCTTACCCAATTCCAGAGGAGGGGTCTGAAAATGGCTTCCAGAGAAGGACGGCAAAGGGGCAGCGTATAAAAGAACGTTGAAGCTTTACTGCCTATTTTTAAAAACGAAAATCCCACAACTTTGGCATCGTGCTCCCTGTGTTTCTGTTAATTCCAGCCCCTGGATGTATTCGCAACACAAATAATCACCAAATGAGATGCCCTCTGTCTTTTTCTGGCTGAGTATCAGAAAGGTTTGCAGCTCTCTTATGAATGGAAGAAAAATGATTGATTAGACCACCGACCCCGAATCGGGGCGATTGCTTGTTCATTTCCTGTGGATCTGCCTGGTCCTGGGGGGTGGGTGAGGGTTTACTCTTTACGATGCTTTCTAGTGGGGAGGCTGTAGAGAGGGGAACGGCCTCTCCCTTGTCATGCGCCTTGGCCCCAGTCCTTCTTCTCCCTCAGTCACACCTAACATCGTAATGGCAATTCTTGTGGTGAAAGAACTGAAATTTGAAAACTGTTTTGAAATTCAGGAAACAGAATTCTGGCTTATAGGGTTTGAGGCCAGAACTGATCCTACGCAACTCTCTCTAACCCTTTTCCTCGAGAGGCCTGAGCGAGGGTGCTGCTGGGTAGAAGACGGTATCCAGAGCGCCTTCTGAGGAGGAGGCGGGTCACGGGGGCTGTCCCATCTGGCCCCAGTTTTGGTTACCTGATGCTTATTTTGGTTTGCTGAGCGACATATATCTTTAGATTTCATTTTAGTTTTTAGTCCAGAGCAGTTTTACAACTCAAATGACCTGTCTGTGATGTATGTGGCATTAAACATATTTAAAATATGAGATCATCTTTTTTTTTCTTTACAAGTTACCTTGGCATCTCAGATATTTAAAATCTTTTTGCTATTTCAGGAGATCCATATTGGTCAAAGGTAGCATAGAAAGATAGAAAGATGGGGTCTCGATGACATCTTGGAGGTTTAAGAGAGTAAATGAGCACTGTGAGTTGGGTCTCTCAACCCCCATTTGGGACAAAAAAGATAAATCGGGCACTGTCTTTCAGCAGCCGTGACCCTCCAAATTTGGTTGTGAACCCCTAGAAGTAAATTTTGTGAAACCCGTATAGGTCGTTGAGGTCCAGTTGACTTATTTAAACTATTTTTGGGTTCCGTGGAACTTAGCACTTTAGAAGAAGTCCCGAAGTCTCGTGGGTGGTTTGGTCTCTAGATGTTTCCTTCTGGCGGCTTCTGCCCCTGCCGTGTGCACCCCGTTGCCGCGGGTGAGCTGGCCGCTGGTTTCCTTTTTGTTCCTAACAGTTTATCTGCAAAACCACACCATCGTGCGGGCATTTGTCTGTTTACTATAATGAAGACAACTGGATTTGTAATTGTCTATTAAATGGTCTATTAAATAGTGTCATAGCTAGAGGGACCACAGCAAAAATAATTCTGTTTTTCAATGCTTCACAAGCTCCCTCTTCTCACACTGTTTGCAGCGCTTTGGGGAAGATAGCTGAAAGCGTTCTCTCTTTCTTCTTCTTCTTTTTTTTAAATCTCTCAACCTGAAGC
This sequence comes from Cabassous unicinctus, assembly GCA_029593785.1. NCBI lineage: Eukaryota > Metazoa > Chordata > Mammalia > Cingulata > Chlamyphoridae > Cabassous > Cabassous unicinctus. The sequence continues at coordinate 48,656 of JAQZBX010002833.1, read as the reverse complement.
CATTTTGGTAATTTTTTTCTGGGATTCAAATCTCCCCAGGAAATGGAACGTTCTAGAAGCACTTTGCCGTTGTTCCTGTCTGTCAACACCAGGTTTTCCCCTCCTGGCTGATCTCCCCTTTGCCTTTGTTCTGTCCTCACAATCTGGATCGCACAGCTTCTCCCGGGCTCCACCCTGAGCCTGGGCCCACTTCCTGGCCATGGCCCACTCAGCCTACATCTTTTTCATTTGTCAACCTGCCCCTCTTTTCTAGCTCCATCCGCCCTATTTAGACGGGTATCTTTACATATTTATTTCGTGGGCTCAGTTTCTCTTCCACCATTCTCGCCACTGTCCTACGCTCCCAGCTGCAAACAGAACGTTTACTTAGAGGCATATTTAATTTACCAAATCCCTAAATGTTAGCGCTGGGAGGGCTTCAGACAGCCTCGTGTCGGGCGGTTCCCCACACGTGGCGTGTGCTCCACGGGTGCACACGGAAGGCTTTTAGGTGATATACACATGTACTTTTGAAAAAACTAGCGATGAGGAATTCGTTTTAGGGGACATAAGTAAAACTGACTCATACCATCCCTGATTTCATAGATAAAATAGGATGAGTAAAAAAGGTAAGCTATTTGAGGGGAAAGTATTTGGTAGATCATATTAAGTGAGTGGATTTGCCAGCAATTGTGAGGGATGATGGAAGAGTGCAGAATGTGGATTTACTTCATCTTGCCACCACGGAGGAAGGTCAGGCCATTTATTAAGGACCTAACCTCTGAGGAATTGACTTTGGGGATCCCTGAAAGGTCAGGGCGCCCGTGGTGTGGAGCTCTAGGGCTTCCCATGAGAGAAGTGCTGCCTGGGATTGGGTTATGTGTAGGCCCCTGAGGGTTCCCATGGGCTCAAGGGGCTGGTGGACCCAGGTCTCTTGGCTGCATCCCAAGAGCCTTTGCGGGAGAACATTCTGGAATCCACCTTCCCTAGAGATGAGTGTAGTGGATAAGGAGTAGGTTCTGGATTTCTTCCTCTTTGCTCACTCTTCTGTCCCTTTAATCGCATCCCCATGTGACACCACTGTTCTTTCTAGTTTTTCACATGCTTTGTTTGCTTCTCTTATTATTGAGTGCCATTCATGCTAACCATTAGGTCAGGATAATTCACAGGGAAATTAGATTGTGTGTGGCTTATATCTTCCCCTGACTCTCCCTTCCTCTAAATCAGCCAGGGTGTGGCTGACCCTGTTGGGAGCCCTTGTTAATAGAACCGTGTCTTTTTGGGGTCCATTTCCGAGGATAAACGTGATCAGTGTGAGCCACATGAATGGCAATTTTGTTCTCTTTTGCTTGTGACTGGTCTTTAGATTGTCATGTGGCTTTTTCTGGCCAATAAGACCTACGGGGAGTCTTCTAAGGGATTCTGGGAAATTTTTATCATTAAGAGAGAGGAGAAATTCCTTCCTGCTCAGGACACTGTTGTGTGAAGATGTGATATCTGGCACCTCGGCAACCATCTTAGCATCACGAGGGAAGACCTGGCCAACTCCCTGAAGATGAGTGAGTAAATACCAAAGGAGCCCCTTGATATATTTTTGGATCTCCAAAGGAGCCCTGGGAGTTCCTGTCTCTGCAGTTCTTGTTAGGAGAGATAATTAATGTTTATATTAATTACTTATATAAGTAATTGTTTTATTACTTTTTTTTTTGTTGTTGTTGCTGTAGCCAAAAGTCTTAAGTGATACTTTGTCTAGAAGAAATAGTTGCTGTTCTGCTCAAAGGAAAAGTTGGCTGCAGACTCTACCCATCCATCCTGGCTTTTGTATTCCAAGGCCCGAGCTCCTAAAGAGTTTATACTGGGGGTGCCGTTGCCAGGAGTGCCTGGCAAGGGAAGTGGGGCCCTCAGGAAGCCTGATTCCTGGCACTGGGGCTCCCAATGGAGCCAGGATTCCTGCCTGCTCGCCTGCCTTCAAGGGCACTGCTGGGCTGGCATGAGGATATCAGTGAAGACTGATGGGCTGGGGTGCAAGGCTTTCACCTATTTTTTGGCACCCTCGTAGCCTCATGTACTCATGTGAAGTGAAAGAAAGGTAGGAGCTCTCCAGGAATGGCTGAGGCAGAATTCCTGCTGGCCCAGTGGGAGGGCGGCTTGGGGTTGGATCTAACATGATTGTAAGGAAGTCCTGAGTCTGTGGAGCCCCAGCTTTGTCTGGCCTTGAAGCTGAGTTCTGGCTGAAGTGTGCTCAGAGGGGGCGGATGGCAAGGAGCATCTGGCCACAGGCAGCTTCTGCTCTGAGTCTTGTGCTGGTTAACTGACTGCAGCAGTTTCGTATTTTCTATGAATTCCAAAAATAGATATTGGATTATGTTTGTAAACTGGTCCATTCCTCTGGGCATGTTAGATTGTACTGGATTCAGAGGTTTCACTTTTACTTTATTATAAGATTGGGGCTTTTGATTGGGCCCCACCAAGGGGCAGGGACTCACAGAGAAAACTACAAGGCAGAAGAGAGAGTTAGAGTTTTTTGCTGCTGGAATCCCTGGAAGTAAACACACAGGAGAAGATCACAGAGGAATAGAGACGGCTCCATAGACATGGCAGAGGCCCCGGGAAGAGAGAGAGCCTGATAGTCTACAGCTGACCTTGTGGAGAGAACAGAGCAGCTGAGCCCAAAGAGGAAGGAGCCCCAGGAGAGAGACAAGACTTATCCCAACCTACAGCTGACACTGGAAGAAGCTGGGACTATGGAGCCTTAAGAGGAAGAGGAAGAGGAAGGCTGAGCCCTTGCAGACGTCGGCAGCCATCTTGCCCCAACACGTGGCAACAGACTTTAGTGAGGGAAGTAGCTTATGCTTTATGGCCTTGTAACTGTAAGCTTCTACCCCAAATAAATACCCTTTATAAAAGCCAACAGATTTCTGATATTTTGCATCAGCACCCCTTTGGCTGACTAATACACTGACCTTTGTCTCTCTTCTGATAGAACTGCCTTCGGCAGCTGCTCAAATCACACAATGTTATTTGCTCTCTTCCAGTAAGAGCATCAAGGCTAATGTCTTTGCTGGCATTTGAATTTGTATCATGATATCATCACAGGCTGTCTTTTGAGTGATGCTATTTCAGCATTTTAAGAGGTTACTCTCCATTGTCCTATTGAGGCAGACTAGATTAGAGAATAAAAAGACAAATCCGGGACCTGGCAGAAAAACATGGCCATGAAACCCATGGCCGTGGAGACTCCACAAGATGGCTGCTGGAAGAAGCCCGCGAGAGCCCCCGTTGGAATGGGATTTCATCAGGGATCAAGGAAAAGCCCCAGATATTATCAAAGGGCCTTGTCATTGGCCTCCCACTCTGGGCAATTGATGGGTGGGGTAACCAATGAAAACAGCAAACAACTGGGGTACATCCCCCAACATTAGCAAAGGGGCAGAATAATTAATGATTTAAAAAGCAAGTGTGGAAGCTAAATCAGCCCTGTTATGCCCTGTCTCTCCCTGCCGGTACCAGCAGGCAAGTAGACCTGGGGACTTGTAATCTGTAAAGGGGACTTGTAGTTTGTAAACCAGCCCTTTTTAGCCCTTTCCCTCTTCCTGCCTGAACCAACCTGCAAGTATACCGGGGACCCATAATCTGTTATTTTCTCCCATTTCTCTTCTCTCAGTTCCTTAATAAACCTACTGGCCTAACTGAACTGGCGTGTTCTTAAACTCTTTTTTGTAGCAGAGTCAAGAACCAGGAGAAAATCCGGCAACACTATGATGGGGGAGAAACTGGGATGGAATTGCAATCACCATGCTTACCTTTCCTTCAATGCCTTCCTCATCATTCCTTCATGATAGGTCACGGTCGCATTCATTTCTGATGCATTGCTCCAAATGACGAGGTTTCTCTTGATGAGAATTTCCAGAACTGCAACTGAGTTTCCTTTCTTCAGTCACCTTGATTTTAAGATAAACTTTTCACTTTGGAAAAATTTTAGATTTAAAGTAAAGTCGCTAAAAGAGTATAGAGATTCCTTGTATACTCTTCAGCCAGTTTCCCCTAATGTCGACATCTTACACAACCACGAGACATTTGTCAAAGTGAAGAAGTTAACACTGGCCTTTCTATTAACAGAACTGCAGGCTTTGTTCAGATTTCTCCAGTTTTTTTCACTGGTGTCCTTTATCTGTTCCAGGATCCAATCCAAGATCCCACAATGCGTTTTGACCTTAGTCACATTTAATTTTATTTTTGAGATAGTTGTTTCTCCCTTTTCCATTCTTTTTTTAGCACGTAACGTTCAGTTCCATATCGTGTTGATCTTGCAGTCTTCTAGCCACCAAAATGTCATTCCTGTCATTGAATATAGAAGTCATATCAGATAATGTCTCTTTAATAAAGTTCCCAACTACAGATGTAATATCTGCAATGCTGGTAAAACTTAGACAAAATTGGAAGGCAGTCTGGGCCATGTGCCAGATCTTCAGTATAGCTCTGAAAGAAAATTTGGTGAAAATATTCCCCAGGGAGCAACGTAGAAAGGAGTATATATAAACCCTCACGGAGTTAAAATACTTTTTCTTTGCATGCAAATCTGGAAATTTCCATATTCCTTCTTGTTTATGGTCCAAAAGGTTATGAGGCAAATGGATTTGTATTTTTATCCTTTCTGTGGAAAGATTAGCATATGCTGCCTATAAAATGCTCTTAATAGTTTTTAATATCCATAGACTTTAATGTATGATTGTCGAAGTAATCCAATTGGGAAATTAATTGCTTGGTCTTGTAAGTTTCCCAGTACAAGACATGTAAAGGATATCAGAATGTAATTCTGTTTGATGATATCTTGAGATAGACTCACTCTTGGAATTGATTTTTGGGTCCATAGGTGCCAGCTGTGATATCAGGTACAATTGGCGCAGGGTGACCTTCTGGTTGATACTATGTATTCACGTTTATGCCGTTTCTCTGTTTGGCTTTGTAAAATCATAGAACAAAATTACAAAGTGGAAAAGAGGTCCGTAATCAATTATTTTGTCTTTGTGACACCATATCTGATCTGGCAGAGCCTTTCCTTGCCGAGTTGACTGCGTTTTCTTTCCGGCGTGCTCACATTATTACTACTTTGACATCTTGCAGAAACCTCCCTAGGTAACACTTGATAACGGGCCTCCAGATCAATCTAATTCTGACTGAGACAAATAACACAGCTCCAGCCACCCTATTTGAGCATGACTGTGTTATTTTAAAAAAATGTGTGCAAACATGCATTTCCCCCTTGGCTTTGTGGATTTTTTTCTTACCTTACCAATCTCTTAAGACATGGATACAATCTCCAGGCACTGCATATTTGACTCCAAGATAGATGAGCTTCTTATCTCCATGCCTTTGAAGACCTGTTCAGGACCCACCTCCTGCTTTGAGCTGCCCTGGTTGGACATGCCTTCTCTCTCTGCGAACTCCCGGCAGCACGGAGCATCTGACCCACTCAGTTCTGGCATATCACAGACTGCTTTGTTGGGGTCCCCATTTTTCTCCAGGTCCCCATTTTTCTCCCCGCTCCGGAGCTGGCCAGGTTGTGGCAGAAGCCGGCCGATGCTCTCTGCACGCGCCACAGCTAACAACGGGCACATCTATGAGACGACGCAGCCACGAGTCCGCCGCTGCCTTTCCCGCATCCATCACCATGTCCCACCCGCAGCTTTGTGCCATGGCTCCTGCTCCTGCTCCTCTTTTGAGGATGAGGAAACAGAGGCTCAGCAAGACCTGAGAAGGCTGCTTTGGGTCTCAGAGGTGGTGCGTGGGTGCGTCGGAACTGGAACTCATGCTTGTTAGGACTTCAGGGTCCCAACTGCACTTCCTTCCCCAGACCCACGACCTGTGTCCAGCGGACACACAGTGAATACTTTCAGCACATCCGTCGAACGCTGCTCCTTCACTCAGGAAGAATCCACTCTCCTAAAGCCTGCGGGGGCCGCACCACGTTGTCTCCCGCTATACTGTATTGTTTAACTGCCTCGCGATCTTTGAACGACTTTATTGTACGACCTGTTGTCATTCTTACATTCTGAGATTGAATTTAGAACCCTCAGATCTTTCCTTTGAACGGAATAATATTATGTTTCAACGTCGCCAAGATTGCTCCATCTTGCACAGGCGCAGAGGAAACGCTAAGCTCCTGGAAGTTCCTTTCCCAGGCCCTGCCCCCAGGTGGGGGCTCCCCGGGCTGCAGAGCTGCCAGCCGCCTTCGGATGCTTGGCTTTCCCCAAGAACTGGGTGACTGCATCCACATCTGCCCGTGGTTTGGGGCGGCGTGCTCTCCCCTGGGCTAGCGAGGATGCTTCTGAAGCCCCTGGGGGAGAGGAGGAAGCACGACCAGCTTGGCGGAGGGGCAACGGCTCTCCAGACTTGAGGTGCTCGTCTGGGTCTCAGGTGGCTTCGCCTGAGCTTGGAGACATCCAGACTTGACCGTCACCTGCGTCCTAGTTTCCTAGCGCTGCTGTAACAAAGTACCACAAACGGGATGCCTTGAAACAACAGAAATGTACTGTCTCACACTTCTAGAGGCCACAAGTCCAAAATCCAGGCGTCAGCAGGCTCATGCTCCCTCCGGAGCAGCTTCTGGCCATTCCCGGCAGTCCTGGGCTTTCCTTGGCTTGTGGCGCTGTGCTCCCCTGCTGCCTCCTTTGTCTTCCCGCGGCTTTCTCCTCAGTATCGTAGTGGGTGGGCCTCATGTTAACTAATCACATCTTTAAAGCCTCTATTTCCAAATAAGGTCACACTTCCAGGACCAGGGGCCAGGACCTCAGCCTCTCTTTTTGGGGGACACAGTTCACCCATAACACCAGGCCATGCCCCTGTGTTTTTGAAGGGCTGAGCCACCCGCAGTGGGACTTGCCTGGAAAAGCGTCAGGTGCCTCTGGGTGCCTGAGATGCGGGACCGAGCAGGAGCGCTGGCTGGGGGTCGGGGTGGCAGAGAACGGAGACGATGATCTGATTATCCTCACCCTGCCCCTGCCCCAGTAAGGAGGCCAGTAAGACTCAGCAGGTGTCCCCATCTCTCCCCATGGCCATCCTGGAGCTTCGCTGGTGGCTTGTTCGTCTGTGAGGCTCGCCGCTGGGGTGAACTCCTGAGGTCGCTGCTCGTTGCTATTTCTCCCAGGTTCCATTTTCTGTGAAACGAATTGTTGCCTAAGCAGGTAATTTGTTCCCTGCTCTCTTTTTCCCACCTATTTATACCACGTTACCTAGACTCTGTGCTGACGGAGAGTGGGATCCCATCACTCAGCTTGGGCCAAACACAGGCACGCAGGGGGCTGCCCCAAGGCATCACCACCTCAAGAAAGAAATGCAAGTCCCTTTCAAGGTTCAGTTTTAAGAGGTCCATGTGACCTTTCACCTTGGCCCACAACTAATTTTCAGGTGGGACTCTGGCTCTGGATGGAGCAGCCTGGAGCAGGCGCTGCCGGTTCTTGGTTTCAGACTGGCAGGGACCTCACTGGCTCTGCTCTGGTGGCAGGCCCAAAGTGGATGTCTGCCGGAAGCTTTCACCTTCTCCAAAGCTTTCTTTTGTCCTCCTAACACGCCTGTGACCCCGAGGCTCAGGGAGCCGCACTCACCTGCGGGCAGACGGCGCCACTGCCAGGTCCCGTGGGGACCCACCACGACATCTTCTGGTGCGCACTGCCACTGCGCACAGTCACTGGAGCCGGGGAGCCGGCACACGGCCTCCCAACGATTCCTCCCCAGGTGGCGGCCTCAGCTCCCTGCGCTGGCCACGGAGCCCCTCACTGTGACCAGGTGACTGTCATCGTCCAGCTGGCACTATCCGGGACCCGTCTCCTCTGCCCGTCCTCTTGGCACCTGCCTGCCTGCGCCCAGACGCTGCCTGCCCGCCTGGGAAAGCCACCGCCCCTCCCGGCGGCGGAGAGTCTGTGGTCAAGGCTGGCGGGCGCTGAGCAAGCTTGAGAAGAGCTGCCCGGTGCAGGAATCTTCCTCACCTCAAGCTTGGAGCAAGCCACGGTGCTCTGGGCTGTGGGCCCGACGACAGTGGGAGAGAGCTTTGGAAAGCACGCGTGCAAGAATAAAACAGGAGCGCCAAAAATAAAAAGGGAGGAATTCCCAGGCGCGCTTGATGCATATCACTAACAAAGTGATTCAAGTAGGACAGACAGCTCCAGGCCATCAGAAACGTGTTGTCAACAGCAGGCCGAGTTGAAATCCAGAGCACAGCCCCAGCGGTGGGAGGGGACCCCAGCGTTCCCAGGCACGTCCTCCCTCCGTCCCACGGAGGAGCTGCCTGCAGCCACTTCAGAATGAGCAGATGGAGGCCATGGAGGACGGCTGGAGAGAGGCAGCTGCTCCAAGGGCTGCCACGTGGGGGCAGCAGCTTTGACTATTTCAGTCTCCAAGCCTCTCTCTGCAGCTGAGACACCGGCAGCCCAAACGTGCCTATTAACGAACGACATCTCGAATTTTAAACAGTTTAGGGGAGAAATCCTATTTTAATATTAGTCCAAAGTTTCCATTTCTATTCCATTTCTATTCATATTCAAATTTATCTCTAGCAAATAATCCATATAGTTAAGACTCGGGTGAAAGTAATTGATAAAGAATAGAAATCACAGCCGGGGTGGAATAACCCTCAGAAAATCACAGTATGTGGGCGATTTTCTGAGCGGATGAAACTGGGCTTATAGTTTATGCTGGGAGTATTTGAGCTAAATTAAGTCATGAAAGAAGATAATACAATGTACCATCGTTCTAAAGTAATTTAATCGTGAAAACTAAAAATTTGGAAGAAAACAGATATTTTACTTAATAGAAACCATCTGTACTGTACAGTAGGCAAATTGTATAAAAATGAATAAAACTGTCTCTGGAGGAGAATGGCGGCAGCACCAGCTTATATAATGAAGATGTATATGTGCCTTTTAGCATTTGCATTGTCTATTAGACGAGGTAAATCACACCAGAGTACAGGGGAAACAGTTACAAATTTTATTACCGTCATATGACTGATGCGAAAAGCAGCCGTAGAAATAATGCATACGCGATGCGGTCTGCTCCCAACTCCAAATGGCTCTTCGTTCCGGACCCTTCTTGATGGCTAAATCTTTATTGAGTGTCGGGTCACTGGGACATTTTTGTCTCGTTATTATTGCTTTAGTGGTTACAACCCACAAGGACCGTCTTTTAACTTCTTTAGGCTCCAAGTGTGCTGTTTGATTTGATTTGGTTCCACCAGGGAGGGAGCTAATTTAAACATGTCTGGAGTGGCTTTCACGCTGGACTTTTGGCTCAAACACTCGGGGCAGATGATCTGCAAAGCATTCCTTTACTCCTGTTGACCTGCATCAGGAGGCGTTCATTTGACAGTGCGCTCTTGTTCTCGCTAAGAGGGGCTGCCTCGCTGCTGCTCTCCGTGGCTGAAGGTCGACTGGCCACATTTTTCAAAACAGGCACTTGTTCCTAATCTGCAAATTAACTGAATAATCACAACTGCTAATCATACAGTATCAGGCCTGGAGTACGGAGGCCTTGAGTAATAATCAGCTTTTTAAATTAAGTTGGTGACAACCACTTTTAGCTGCTGTGATTTAATAATCCCAATAAATGTGCACATTTTAAAAAGGGGCTCTTTGTAATTTTTTTCCCCAGCATTTGCAACTGAATCTGTTAATGAAAAGAGAACACAACAGTTTTATGTTACAAATGATGCCATAATAGGTAAATAAAAGTGCTCCTCGAGACGCTATTAATGATCGAGGTGCCGCGAATATGAATTGGAGAAGCCAGGCACGGGAAATTCCAAGTCAAGGTTCTCTTTCTGTTTCTTGGGATGAATTAAAGCCAGAAAGAGAATCTGATTCCTTTTGTACATTGAGCATTTTGGGGCAATAAGAAGCAGATCCCATTAACAAAATATGTAAAGTAAAATCACCTCTCTGAAGATTTAGACTTTGGCAAATTTAGATCAAATGAGATGCAATTCTCTACCTCCTGTGCTGGCCCTGTTTCACCCAGTATCATTGTAATGCATTGGCGCAACCTGCGCTAGCGGCGGGGGCCGGGGGCGGGGGCGCTTGGTGGGGACTCGGTTTGCCCACCCCCACCCCAGAGAGCCTTCTGGCATTTTCTGGTCGCACCAGCGCGCAGGAGGGCGGGCGCGTGGGAAATCACCCGCACTGCTGCCGCAGCTGGGAACGTCCGTGGGGCGCGGGGTTGGGGGCACAGGAGGCCCCATTTGGGGTTCCACCACACCCTGCTGGGGATGTGCCCTCCCACCTCTTCCTCCCCACTGCTGGTAGCCCTTTTTTTTTTTTTTAGTGGTCAATTGAAATTTTATGGCAAAGTTATTTAAAAGAGACTATAGAAGAACTAAATGAGGGAGGGATGATGGAAACACACTGCCTTTCTTTTACAATAATTACTCTTGATAGCAATTTGAACTAATTTGCATTAAAAACATCCATTTAACCAATCTGCTGAAAATGGCGACTTATTGTATTCTCATTTTATAAGATCTCAGGACTTTTTATTGCAGATATAAATTTAGTTTAAATGATGGAAGTAGTATACGACATTATTAATAAACATCCCTGCCTAAGCAGGGTTAGGCTGGCTTAGACCAGCCGCACGATGATGCGAGCCTGTATTTCATGGCAAAATGGGCTCATGAATTGCCTTTTTCACATGGGGCAACTATAAGAGGCAGGTGGGGAGGGCAAAGGTCATCGCCAAGAACCCGTCAGGCTCCGTGCGAGCCTAGACAGAGCCCCTTGTCTTCCTGTCCCCGGGATGGTTTCCATCAAAGCAGGAAAGTTATGAACAAAAGGCTTTATCTCCTCACTCTCGAAGGCCTTTATCTACAGCTCTATCATCTCTCCAGCGCGCTCTCTCTCTCTTTCTCTCTCTCTCTCTCTCTCTCTATTATCTACATCTACACCTACACCTACACCTAAATTAGTGGCTATTATTATTAATCAGACTTTTGGTAGGCTGTGAGGAGCTTTGAAGGGGTGTGGCAGTTTCTGTGTGTTGCCCACCCGCCATGGAGGCTTTTAATTCCCCCTCTACTATGCCTGGGACCTCTGGGCAGCAGGTGGGTTTGTGCACGCCACGGAAATGACCCAACAAGGCCACTGGAGACGGTGCCCCCCTCCTCTCTCTATTTGGTTTATACTACAGCTGAGACTTTCTTTACATTTTAATTTCAAATCAGAGAAGTGAAAATCCCAGTCTGGTTTTACAGGTCAGGTGGTAACCATTGGTTGCTCTATGCTCCGGCCTCTGTGGTTTCTTTTTATCCTCCCTCCCTTCCTCCGTCTATCCCTCCTTCATGCTTGCTCTCCTTTCCCTACCACCCCCCTCCCCATTTTTTTTTTGGCTTGAAAAAGATTTTTATTTAAAACTCAGAAGAGAAAAGGTGAAATTCAAACCAAGCCTTTCCATGAAGCCGGCAGTAATTTACGCCTGGAGGCTGGTGGGTAGGAGGTTGCCAGGAGTCAGGAGCCCCCAGTCTCTCACTTTACAGACGGGGAAACTGAGGCTGCTGAGGCAAGTGTCCAGTCCAAGAGGAGCCCGAGGAGAGCTGGGCATTTTCACTGTTTACCTTTATTTCATGTTTTCTGAATCCACACTTTACTTGAACATTCAATGGGGAACAGAAGTTTTGGAATCAGAAGTCATGCTGAAACCAGCCGACGCGGGCGCTTTTGTCCCTCCCCCTTCCTTCCCTCCTTCTCTTCCCTTCTAGTCTCCCTCCTTCCCTTCTTCTTTCCTCTCCTTTCTCTTTGGCTCCCTGTCTCTCTCGCTCGCTCACTTCTGCTAAGCTAAGTTTCTGGTTTGCAGTTCACTCCCGCTGAAAGCACACAGTGCAGGCCCGTGGGGGTGCGTTCTGGCAGGTCAGACACAAAGCAAAACTGCACCAGAAAGCAGCGTTGGAATGAAGGGGCCGGAGGTGGGGAGCATGGGGGTTCAGGATACAGGAGTGGGGGTGCATCCCCGTGTCCTCCTCTCAGGCCAGATCGCCTTCCGGCCATAGCAGACCCTGCTTAGTCCCAGAGGGCTGCGGGGGGCCAGGGGAAGAGAGCAGGAAGGGAAGGCGGCAGCCTCGGCCCCAGGCCCCTGGAAGCCCGTGTGTCTCATTGCTCCTCGCGGGCACAAGATGGCACTCTTAAGCTTTAAAACGCGCTCGGGGCTCTGGGCAGTCAAAGCGACATTCCACCTTCCCCAGCGGCCCTCCTGGAATGGCTGCAGAGGAAGCAGGAAGAGGGGGGAAGCTGGACGCCTCCGCTCACGTTTCCTGGCGCCCGCGGTGTGGGGGTCCTGCTCTGTCCCGGGGGTGGCCAGGGCTCCCAGACACCCACCCAGAGACCACCGAGCTGCTGCTGTCAAGCAGGAATGTCTGTGCGATCCTTGCAGGGGGCCCGGGGCAGCTGGACTCTCAGACTTTGCTCTGAATGGGGAAGAAGGAGGCAGAGCAGTGAATCCGGTGGGCCCCGAGCCACAGAACACAAGCAGGCTGCTCCGGGCCCACGGGCCCAGGCTGGTCCTTCAGACGCCCCTGCCCAGGCCGTGATTTGCTGCCTGCAGGTGCTGGCCTGAGCTGGTTCTGAGCTGTGCTGGCAGAGTGTCAGGCTTGGAGCCCCTGGGTCCCCTCTGGTGGGCTAAACCCCAGAGCACACCCAGAATTTCCCCCGGGGCACTCCCAGGGTCCAGAGGGGGAGGAGAGGGACCTGCCGCTCATGGTCCCGCTTCAGTCTTGATTAGCCACCTGCCAGGCCTGTGAACCTCCGAGGACAGGGACCCAGCCAGGGCCCAATGCGGGGGCTGGTGACAGGAAGAGCTGGGGTCGCCAAAAAGACATTGGGGTCAGATCAGCCCCTTGTGACAAACGTGACTCAAGAACCTAAGCGAAGGATTTCAGATGTGCTGGAAGAGCGGGGCAATCTGGGCCCTGGGCCCCAGGAAGGGATCTTAGGATTGGTACAGGGAGGGGAACCTGACATGGGGGGCAAGGGCGACACACCAGGGGGCTGGGGTACACGTCCCAGTCAGCTGCCAACTCTCGGGGGCACCTGTGTTACCTTTCTGGGCCTCAGTTCAGCCACCGGTAAAAGGAGGACAAAGATCTAATCAGTATTTCAAATCGTGGGTTGCACAATGAAAATGAAATAGAACAGATGAGAAAATATCAGAATTCATAGCATGTAGAAGGATAAGTACACACATGCACACACACGCATGCGCACATACAAAATCTGTGAATATGAGTGTATAGATGTATTTGGTATATGTGTATATATCTCTATCTACCTGCATACCACCCCCCTGCCCACCTGTGTACCTGAATGTGTGTGTATAAATGCAGACACATGCAGCTGGCTGCAAAGTTAAAAGTCCAAGAAGGCCCGGTCCTGGAGCTGTAAGATAGCAGGGCACGAGGAAATGAGCCGTGTGGCATTTGCGTTCCGTGGACCTGAATTCCAATCCTGGCTCAGCCACTTGTCCAGCGGGGGCTTGCTGCTATGCTTAACCTCTCTGAGGCTCGCTGGCCAGTGGGCTGACGACAGCCACTTGGTGGTGATGCCGTTGGGAGGGGTGAATGCAGAGACCGGCCAGGTGGAGCTTGGCACCTGGTTGGCGCCACCACATGCTGTCTTCCCCTGTCCAGCTCTGATACTTACCTGCTTTTTACCAAGTCCTTCCCACGTCTCATCACTTGGTTCCTTGCGAGAATCCCACATATCGATACACCTTTCATGGCACAAGAGCTGCCTTTTAAGAACTCCTAGATGGAAGCTGACCCCTTGTGAACAAGCTTGTGTGGCCCTGACGGTGGAAAGAAGGGCTGTGGCCAGTGCTTTGTTTGTGTCTGTGTTGGCCCCAAGTCACTTGGTGTCCTTACACAACAGTCCACCTCCACACAGGCCCCTGCAGCTGGAGTGACTCTAACGTGATTGAAGATTTCCCTGTGGGTCCTGGTGGGGTGTACAGGCCGAAAGGTGCAGAAGGACAGGGTCTGACCCCCCTGGTGACTCCAGGGGGACTGCTAGACCAGCTCACCAGCAAAAGAGGGAAGGACGTGGGAGGAAGCCACGACAGAGCAGACCCTCTCCTTTCTGCTCTGAACGGTGATGGCGCCTTGCTCTGAAAGGTGGAATCGACGCTCTTTGTCATCATCCATTGATTGCCTTTTTCCAAGGTCTGTATTACTGGTTTGGATAGAAGTGTAGATGACTGTCGTTGTTTTTCATCACCTGCTGTCTTGGGATGGGGCTGGAGAGAAGGCAGAGTACCCTGTGAGGCAGCGCTGGGGGAGGAGGTGGTGCCACCATCTTGGCTAGCTGCCTCTCAGGCCCCTGGCGAACTTGTGAGTTCCTGTGGGCTTGTCTTGCCTGTCTTTCCAAACTCTGACCTCCTGCCTGCCTGAACTCAGGCCAGGCCCCCAGCCTTGGTCACTGCCATCAAGAGAACCCAAACTGAGAATCTGGAGATGTGTGCTCTAGCTCTGGCCTGGCTGCCTGCATCTCCTTGGGCAAATCCGATGCTCTGTGACTCGGTTTCCTCATCTGAAAAGCAAAAGAGCTTTATGGAAACATCCTACAGCTCCCTTCCGGCACCAACAGCAGCTGCTTCTGCATCTGACTTGGGCAGAGCTAGCCATCTGCTTTCCCATTACTTGGATTTGAATCTTAACCTTCCTGACCTTGTTTTCCTTTTTAAGTCTGCTTCTACTCCTGATCTGGGTTTCAAGTTTCCAAGCTTTACCTTGAATCAGACCCTAATTCCCAACAATTTAATTCACACAAGTCTTGGTTTTATGATTAGGATTCTGGCTTACCCAACTTAGCCCCTTTTCTTATCCAATGGAAAGTCTTTAACCTTCAAAAAATGTCATGCATTTATCTCTCCAGAGTTTCCCTATTTCTTTTTATAATCAACTTCATTTGACCATTGAAGAAGTGATATTCTCGTCAAACTGAAAAATTTTTACCTCCAGGTTCTACTACTTTGTTCTGTGTTATTATAGATACCATTCAAATAGCATTTCCTTAATTGTGTTTGCAGAACTTTCCTTCTACAAGATATTAAAAAATGTTTTGCAGGGGAGTGGGAAGCTACTCTATTATATTTGGGAAACATAATTTAAATTTATATGTATTTTTAATGCAGACCTTCTCAGAGTGTTATCTATGCAAAGAGCCTTGTGTGGGGTTTGGAGACCTGGACTCTGCCAGCTCCACCTTGTGAAGGGAGCCTGTCCCCACAGTCACCAATGCACCTTCATCTGTAATGGCCTTTCAAGCTCTGCATTTCCATAATTTTGGCTCAGATTTCCACTCCTTCTTAACCAAGCAATCAAAAGGGATTGCTTGGGTATTTACAATATGTAAGACACCAAGCCATGCACTGTGGGAGTTCCAAACGCATCAGGCATGGTGTCTGCCTGTAAGGAAGCTACGCTCTCCTTTGGGAGCAGGACAAGCCAAGAGTCACTTAGCAATTTAAGGTCGTCTATGGGAAGCTACATGACTGGTAAAGTCCAGAGAAGAGGACAGTGATCTGGGATGGTCAAGGGCATTTGACCTCAGGTGGCTGTTGTGAGAAGGCAATATTTGAGTAGACAGATGAAATTAGGGAGGAGCAATGAGGGGCAGAGGCAGAGATGATGGGGGTGGGTGGTGAGTGGTCCTTGTCCTCCCCCTCGGGCATCTGACCTCATTTCACAAGGGAAGGACGGGGACGTTTCACCCCCATGCTGCCAGGGGCAGCTCAGCGTTCCCTAGACTCTCGTCCAGTTCATGGGCTCTTCCTGCCTGACGTCACTGCTCAGTGACTTCCTCCCGCCTGAGATGATTCATTTGGATTTTTATAAAATAAGAGTGAAGCCTGTTCTCCCAGGCACGGGCTGATTCATGGGCCTTTCCCCTCTGCTCTCACAAGTGAGAGGGCTGAAGCATGTAAGGTGGCCTCTGAACACGTCATCGTAAGTTGTCCCGCTTTCTTTCCTGCCTTGTCCTGAGATTCGTGTGTGGGGACCCTGAGACCCCTCTGTGGCTTAGGAAACTGATGTCACTTCTAATTCTTATACCTTCAGGCCTGGTGAGAATTGAGCAGTTGTTTGGAACTACAAGGCCAATGCAATATAAAGAGAGAGTCTATGGCAACTGCAGTCTTTGGGATGTATATATTCATATTCAGTAAGTCTTTAAATTAACTAGTGCATGAATTTATTCAATCAACACATGCATTTGAGCACCTTTCATGTGCTATGCACTAGTGATATAAAGGTTTGAAGGCATAGCACTTTGCGTTTGGGGTGCTCATGACCAGCTAGGGAAGACAGCTATGGCAAACAAAGAAATTGCAGTACAATGCATAATAAATGTTAGCTTGCATTCAGTCACTGTTCACTGTGACCACATTCCAGGCACCGTGTGGGGTGCTTTATGCGTCTTATTTCCTTATATGCTCATAACCGCCCTTGTCACGCTGCTATAATTAGTCTGTGCTTTATACTACTATCTTTTTACAGCTGCAGAAACAAAATGGGAAAGCCAGGTGCAGATCTTGCTGTGTGAGACTCCATGACGTCTGCTCTCTCTTGGGTATGAGGCCGAAATAGAGATTAGAGTGAAGGTCTGGGAGAGGCTAACTGTGCCAGGGGAGTCAGGGAGGGCTTCATGGAAGAGGAAAGATTTGAGCTGGGTCTTGAAGGATGAGTAGGAGTTTTTGAGGTACAGAGAAGGAAAAAGCATTTCTGGAAAGAGGAACAGTGTGGGTAGTGGCCTCAGGTCAGGAAATAGGAAATTAGGGATCTGTGAGTCATTTGGGACCAGGGGTGGGTGGGGGTTGTGTGCCTGAGCTGACAGGAAGGGAGCCGAGGGCTGAACAAGGCCCAATGAGAAGGGCCTTATGTGCTAGAGAGGGAAGTTTGTATTTTATGCTTTTGATGACATAGATTTTAAACCAGAGGAGTTACGTCAATTTTTCTCTTCTCCCTAGATTTATTAAAACAAAGTCCTGTGGGGTTCTGTGGTTGGGGGTGACATGTACCCAGAGTTGAGGGCACGGCTCAGGCTCTCTTCCTTCAAGAGATTCTCCTGTAACCTTTACACGGCCCACGGCCCATACGCAGCATAAAAGTCACCCCCTCTCCCCACTCTGCCCCCGGCAGCCGTTGTTCATCCACAGGCCGCTGTTTTCGTTGAGCAGAGTGATTTCAAAATGCCCATCAACTCCTCAAGTGTTCAGTGTAGAATTGCCCCATGACCCAGCAGTTCTGCTCTTAGGTCCATACCCCAAAGAACCGGAAACAGGGGCTCACTCGACTCTGTGCATGAGCGTTGGTAGCAGCACTATTCACAGCCGCCGATAGGTGGAGCCAGCCCGGTGTCCACGGCAGAAGGGTGGAGGGTCCGTTCCGTGGAGTAGTACTCAGCCCTAAGAAGAGTGCAGCTCTGACACAGCTGCCACCCGGAGGACGTGCAAACCTGCTGCCAAGTGCAGCAAGCCGGACGCAGAAGGTCGCCTGCTGCATGATCTATTCTATGAAATGACCAGAACAGGCAAATGCAGCGACAGAAAGCAGGTCCGTCGTTGCCGGGGCAGGGGGAAGTGGGGCGCGGGGAAGGACTGCTTAAGGGGTATGGGGTTTCCTTTTGGTGTGATGAAGATGTTTTGGGACTAGATAGGGGTGGTGCTTGTACAGCATGACGGATGTACCAAATGCCACTGACTTGTACACTTGCAAATGGTTATTTTCTTGGTTATGTAAACCATGTAAACTAAAAAAAAGGACAATAAAATCCCCGTTCCCACGGGGCTCCAGCTGAGCCCTGCCTCAGGATGCGGCAGGCCCCGGAATGACAGAGCGTTTCCCCTCCTTCCCCTCCTTGCTGTGCAGATGGCTCACAGGCGCGTGGGGAGGAAATGGTTCTTCACCGTGCAAAGTGGTTATTTCCAAATTGACCCACTTGACTCTTTAAATCACTTTCTTGAATGCAGATAGTAAAGGGCAAAAGCTATTCCTTTCCTATTCTTTCAATTGCCAGGATCAATAGGTACCATTGACTTGAGCCGAGAAACAGTCTCCAGGTAACATTTAGGGAGAAGCGCTGAGAGTGGCACATGGAGAGTGACTGCCCGCCGCCCTCCTAGGGGACTGCCTCTGGGCTCTGCCCATCCTTGGCTGGCCGTGGTTTGGGCAAGTGAGACTGGAGGCATGGCCACTTGGTGGCCAAAGCTGCTTCCACTGGTCAAAGGTCACAGCGGCAGGGGTCTGCCTTCAGGCAGGCAGATAATCTTTCCTGCCCAAACTAGGCCAAGAGGCAATGGGCCCAGGAGAGTCTGGACACGGCCCCCCACCCAAGGTCCCGTGCTGGTCAAGGGTCTCTGGGCAGTGGTCAACCTGGGGGAATGCCGGGCTGGCCTGGATTGCCTGCCGAGTTCGTCCATCAGAAGTTCAGGTGCGAGGCCCAGGGAGTTGTCCTGCTGTGTGCCTGGGATGCTCAATCTGAAGGGTCAGCGACCCTCTCCTTTAGGTCTTGGTTTCAGTCATCAGGCTGGGCGGTGTGAGGCAGGGACTTCTTTTCACCGTGATGGCTCCCCTGCCAGTGCCTTCCTGTAAATATTGGGAGGAACAGCTGGTCTCAGATGAGAAACCAGCTTCCCTCCCGAGACTTGGAAATGATATTAAAGACAGGGAAAGCATTCTGTTGACTCCTACTATCCTGCTTGGGTTAGACAGCTCGTCATTAGGATTGGGGGACAGGATTGATCTTTTACTTATAATGCAGAACAGTCAATGGATGGCAAAAGTGCTTTTAAGAGGGGCCCATGGAACACTTTGAAAATCTTAATTAGTGTGTCGAAGCATTCTGCATAGCATATCACAGTGGAACTGCTCCAGGGGCTTGCCTGGAATGAATTATTAATAAGGAGCCCTCTCTCCCCCTGTGCTTCCCACCCTCATTTTATGGGTGTTGGTGTGGGTTGGGGGGTCTGTTAGAATCATTTGCTGCTTATTTCACCCAAGTAGGGTGTGGGTTGTGCCATTGGGGTGGCTCATGTTTTGGGGCCCTATCACCAGAAGACAAATCACCAAACACCAAAAACACACCATGGGACAGCAAAATCGAGGTAGACCGCCTGGACTGGATTTGTACTTTATATTCCAATTAGATACCAAACGGAGGCAGAAAACATAGGTTTGTTAGGTGTGAATTTAACGTAACCTCAGGGTTTAAAGGAAGCCACGTGCCAGGTCAGAAACAGAGTGACAAAGTTCAGGAAGCAACATCTTTTCAGAAACATCAGAGAAGATTGGAGGCTTCTTTCTAGTCCTCTGGCCCCGCTTTTCCCGAATCCCCACTCCTTTCCCATCTGAGCTCAACTGTGGTCACCAAATGACAGCAAGAATTACCAGAGGCTAACCAAAACATAACGTACCCGAAACAGGTCAGCGTTAGGAATCCAAGATGAGAGGAAGCCTGCTTTTCCCCTCTTTTACTAAGCACAGATTTGCAGAAATGTTAATGTATTAGTAAAGTCATTTTGCTTTGAATTTTTAAACTAATTCATTCAAGGGATTCTAGAATTATTTATAGTTCTGCAAAATTGCACAATGAGGATTGGTGTGTGTTAATCTAGTTGTTGTGAGCACTTCTTAAATTGGAAATAAGCCAAAGCATGCATTCACAGGAATACAGGAATGCTTTAGACAGCTTTTAGTTTTTTTTCAGCTTCTGTGCACCCCCCACCCCCATTCATTTCACACTTTGAATTTGTGGACACTCTATCTTTTCTTGAAAAAAATTCATGCAGATGTCAGAAGGCTGGAAAAAAGTAAAAAAGTCTTTCTGTAATGACTGAGATTTTTTGACATAATGGAAATGTAGACAATCAGATGAAATGGTAAAATGTCCAGTTTAGCTTTATAGTTTACCATCTCCATGATATAAAATAAACGGCCTTTTCAGTTTAAAAATAATTTAATAGACTGGAGTTCTTTGTTTAACAGGCTTTACAAGGATAGTTCTGGTCTACTGGGCCATACAAATGAATACTTCCCTGCCCCCAAATTTGAGGTCTCATATTGGACTCCTTTGTTTTAACAAACCACAAGCTGAACTGGAATTTTCGTGTTGACAACTTCCTGCAATTACGACAGAAGCAGGTCATCAGCAGTTGGCTCCATTTTGGCAGGGCGGGAAGCCAGCGGCCGTGAGTGTCTTCACCAGCACCACCAACGCCTCTGCTTTTTCTGAAGTTAAGAGCAGGAAAATGTTCTCATGTACTAGCGAACGTGATTGGCTCCACGTACTTCCGAGCGAGTTCTGTAGCCAACTGGTTAATATTTTAAGCATGTAGACAACCTCTAGACCTTCCAAGGATCATTTCTCTCCCTCTATCTTTCTGTCTCTTGTATGTCTCTCCCTCCTGGAGAGAGAAAAAAAAATACAAAAGAAAAAGACTTCCCAGTTAAAAGTCTTTCTAAAATTTCACATCACCGGTGAGAAATTATTTTCTCCACTTCATCAGAATTAAGCCCAGATTTAAAAGAGGAAAATCAGCTCTGCAAACAGTTAATACAGTATCTGGCCACCTCCGGTGGCCTCTGATGAGGTCTCTGGGTTTTGGAGAGCTGGCTGCAACGTCGGTGGGTGCCTGCCATCTCCAGTGCAAATGGAAAGGAGTGTGGGAGAAAGAAAAGGAAACACGGACGTCTGCTCAGCCACGTTGCCCATCTCCTACATGGACAAAGGAATTTGCAGGAAGCAGTTGCATGTCAGAAGGGGGTTGCTAGAAATTTGGAAGTTTTATTTTTATTTATTGTTTGGTAAGGATTTAAATATCCCACGCCGCCAAATCATAATCAGAAAGAAGCCCACGTTTGGCTTTTGTTATCAGCGGAAAGAATTAAGGTTATTTTTTTCCTTGACTACTTTTTTTCCCCCCTCCCTTAACAGCCCCAGTGCCTTGGCCGGATTCCAGTTCAGGTAATTACATTCTGTCTTCCTAAATTCCCTTGTAACTCCAATTGGGCAAGCTGCTCTTCACTTGCCTCCTAAAAGCTGACGTGCGGGGGGCCTGGCATCAAATGGGGTGTCATTCCAATAGTGGGTCCCAAGGTGTTCGGCTGGAAATGCTTTTCGAGCGGCGTCTGCATGCAAATGGCAGTGGTATTATTTATTGCTCTTTTCCATCAGCAGCTGCCAACCCGAAACTATCTCTGAATGACATTTTAAATCCGAAGGCCAGGGTCATTAGGGTGATTAGATACAGGGGTCCATTTAGTTCACCTCTAGAATTGCTGGGCGGCTTAAAATGGAGCGGAGAGTGAAGAGGAAGGAAAACACATCTACACAAGAGGACCCTTCCTTAGCCCAGTGTTGTGCTTTCCACAAAATTGCTCTTCTCTTTCTCTTTTTGTTATTTGTTTTTTGACTTTCGCTATCTCCTGATTAAAATTAAAGATCATTATGGTTATTGGCTTGCTTTTAAAAAGATGATTGGAAGTGGAGTGCTCTCCATTTGTAGGAATAAAATTACACCCTTATTTGTTTAAAAATTCTGAGATTCAATCCATTTCAAGTTAATTCTTTAAATATTTATTGAGTGCCTACCGTGTGTCAGACCTAGTTAAAAGGTGATTCTGGCTTCATGTGCTCTTATTGTTTTTATCCTTTTTATTAATATTTATTTTAATTATAGATAGCAATGTTTCTCAAAACAATGGAAGTAATTCCTACAAAATAGCCAACGTGTGACAGCAAAGAATGAAATGACATGCTCATTATATAATATACAATCATGCCCTATTTAGATGGCTAATTTCAGGGCTAAATACATTTCCAAAGATTAAGACCAATAGTCACTACCACCTAGAATTTGGGATGGATACTGAAAGACAAAAAAGGAAAACTGATCTGTGAAAATCACTTTCATTTTAAAGATACCTGTAAGCAAAGTGGCCCTTCCGGTTGCCTTAGAGATCCAGGAAACTGCTGCCACGTGCCTATCGTCAATTCTGTTTGTTTCGTAGTTTCTACAAAACAAGGATGTGAAGCCTGAGCCCCCAGTGCTTTGAGTGTTGCATTTCTGAAAAAGGTGGGATTTGATACTCTGAGCTTGAGCCTGGACTGGCAGCCTTTGTCTGGGTTATTCCACCTTACCCAGAAGCAGGACAGAGCTTCCCAGCACTTTTTTTTTTTTCTGTTCGCTATAATTTTTCCAACTCTACATCCTTTTGCCACGAGGTACCGTGAGGAGGTGACACTGTCCATAGATGAGGCTGCTCAGAGCTGCACTGAGGGGAAACGACCAGCTGCGGCTGACGTTAGGTCTTTCATCATCCTGCACTTAGATAATAATTTCTCTTCTTCCTTTAATTCCTCGACAGAATCATTCTTTAGAAAACACACAGTCAAGGCTAATATTAAACAACGCACTAAATCCAGTGCACTCGTCTGGGCTTGTAACTCACGGATTGCATTTTTTCCTAATTAGAGGGAAAACAGCAAGTTGGTGAACATCAGGACGTGGGGACACCCCCACTGGTTTACAAGGAGGAGTGAAGGGCGACTTTACGGTGCAGGAATTCAGTGAAATAAATTCACGGTTAAAAAAAATTCATGTTCTTAATGTGACGAAGGTCCGCTAACTTTGAACACGCTTCTCCAGTTAAGCTGCTCAGGACTCGCGCGGAAATGGCTGTCTACAGCTCCTGCAAATTGATTTATCCCCAGGTAACAGTCAGAGCTGCAGACCAAACTGTTGGACAGAAACAGTTCCTCAGTTTCGATGTTTGGGGGCTGCCTGTGTGTTGTTTATGCGCAGTGCCCTTGCGCATGCGCAGGAAGTGGTGGCTGCCCTTCCCTGGGCACTCAGGGGGCCTGTGCTGAGGATGACCCCCTCGCACAGTGGACAGGGAGTTTGTAGCCCTCCCAGAGGCACTTGCAGCCCACACGTGCTTCTTCCCGGGTGTTTGTGAAACTGCTCGGAGAGCCAGGTGACCTGAGTGAGAAATAACCAGGTTGGTGCCTATGGTAATGTAACCTGTGTGTCGAAAATCAGATCTTGAGGATGTGCTGAGACTGTTTTCCTTGTGCAAGTGATGAATTTGCTCGGGTAGAATAGTTTTCCTGGGATGACAGAGGCAGCGCCCCCACCCTGCTGTGGCCTTGGCCGTGGCGGCGGGGGTTCCCCAGTGCACCACTCTGCAGGGCGCTGGGCTGGTCACCATTTAGTGGGGAGATGCATTCATTGGTTAAATGAATATTTGCTGGGCACCTACTGCGTGTGAGACCCTGGAGTGGGGGTGCGCAAGACAGAGAGCACCTCTACCCTTGTGGGGTTTACAGCAGACCCAGGGAGACAGAAAATAAAACATGCAACTAAATGATTGCAACAATACTTCCCAACTGTGGGAGGCACGCGAGGGAAAAAAGGACGAGCCGTTGTGAGAGAACATTGGGGTCACCGTGCTGTAGAGAGGTCCCTCTTGGAGGGGGTGGGAAAATGGAGGCGTCCAAGCTCAGCCCCTCTGCTGAGTTCTCCGGGGTGCTCCCTGCTACACCCCGGCAGAAGGGACTTGGGTTGTGGCTACTGCAAGGGACAGACGGACCACAGCCCCCTCTCCCCAGTGCCGGCCAGCTGGGCTTGCTCCCGCCCCAGGAGGGGACTGGTTGCCTGCGGCTGTGCCCCCAGGTCCGTGTTCTTGCCTCCATCCGCCATCTGTGCGCCCTCCTCTTCTCCAGCTCCAGGTCTAAAGGAATACAACAGCTTATTTCTCACTTGTTTTTATAGCTTCGAGCCTCTGTGTTTGGGTCTGTGCTTTCTGTGGGTAGGTGGGGACACAGGCCGGGAGGCCCAAATATTTTCATCTTTTATAGGTTTCTTCTAGACAAACCCCCTACTGTATATTCATTTACTTTGAAAAGAACTGAATTTTATGGTTTTTTTGGGTTCCTTCTCATAAAATTAAGACTCAAAAATCCAGAGACAAACATAGATATACAAGATTTACAGATAACTGAGGAAAAAACAGTATTTATCACGAGTGAGCATTTCTTCTTGCTTTTATTTCAGGAATGGTTATTGAGCGTGTAGGAGACAGGCGCTCTCACATCTCTCCCTCCCTCCCTTTGTCTTTCCCTTCCCTCCTCGCTCTCTCCTTTCCCCCTCCCTCTCTTCCCCCTCCTCCCCCTCCCTCCTTAGCTCCCCTCCCTCTCCCCTTCCATGCCCCTTCCATGCCACCAAGCACCTGCTGGGTACCTGCTCTGGCGAGGCACGCTAGGCCCTGGTGACACCGTGAGGAAGGAGACGCGGTTTCTCCATCTTCATGAATTTCATGGCACAGCTACCCCTCCCACGTCTGGGGTGAAGCCTCGCCCCCACGCACCTGTGCCCAGGTGCACCCCTGGAGCAGCTTTCTGTGGGGGTGCAGCGGAAGGCACGCTGAAGCTTCCCGGAGCCTCCACGGCAGCCGTGGTGTCTGAGTTAGGCCCTGAAGACGGGGTGGGGTTTTACCGGGGGTGGGACAGCCCAGCGCGGGAAGCACCCGGACGAGCAGGCAGAGGAGGGGGCGCACCTGGGATCACTGTGGAAAGAGAAACCACCCGCCCAGGTGCTGGTCCCCTTCCGGAACCTCCCCAGACCCTGCAGATCCAGTCTCCTGTTCCATTCTGGCAGGCTCCTGTTCTGCTGTTGGCTCCGCGAACGACAATTCTACAAATAAATGCTGATGCACTTAGAGGTCTTTCGGGGTCTTGACCACAAAGTGACCATGATCTGGGGCGAGAGAGCTGGGCAGCACCTGTCCATCTGCCAGGCACGGCGGGAGCCCCTCTAGCGTGCTCTCTTGAGCCAGCCTGTGCCCGGCAGGGACCCTTGTGGAGGTCAGCTCTTGTTCAGCCAAGGCTTGCTGGGGCCTCAGGGGACTCTCAGGAAAGCAGCAGTCCATTCTGTTCTCTTGGGCAAGTCCGTGCCTAAAAAAGAACATGCCAGAACCTTCAATAATGTTTGCTCTGCTTTTTTATTATTTAGTGTATTTATCTTGGACTTTTCAAGGAGGTCTGTGGTAAAATTTACTTTCCATCCAAGAAAAAGTTGTTTTTACCTAAGTTCCAATTTAAAAGCCATCTTCATCTTAGCTCATCTTTTGTACCAAAACTCGAACAAATTGCTGCAGGTGAGAAATTGAAATCCTTTCTATTCTGCTAACTTTCTTCCTTATTTCATGCTTATAGATTCATTCTTCAATGAAAACCCAATATATATAATTGATACCTTTACTTATTGCATTTATTCATTTATTTATGGAGCAAATTTTGATGGTGGCTCAGGGTAGGCTAAGGTAGCAGGGTGCCTGGCTGTTGTCTTCCAGGAGCTGCCTGTTTGGTGGAGTTAGAAAATCCCATGGAAAATTGCAATAAGAGTCGAGAGAGATGCAGGCTCTAAAGAGGCAGAGAGCTGGCTAGAATGGCTGAGAAGGGGGAGGTGGGTTCCTGATGGAAGGACCTGGGAAGTCTATCCGGAGTTGCTGGCATTGGAAGGATGTGTAGTTTATGGATAGGCATGGAAATGAGGAGAATGGAGCTGCAGGCAGAGGCAGGGAAAAGTGGCCATGGCCAGGCTGGGAGGCTTGTCTGCAGACAAGGCTCAGAAGACACTTCAGGCTGGACTGGGGAAGATCCAGGGTCACTCTCAGGTCCCTAGGAATGGAGAAAAAAGGAGGAAGTAGGAAAAAGGACTTCTGAGAAGGGGGTTAACAGGGGCCTTCTTTTTTCAGGGACACAATTGACATAAAAAAAGAAAAGGGACAAAATTGGGCCAAGGAGTCTCTTTACCCACACACGCACATTCAGAGAAAGGGAAGTCTGGGAGCTGGGATGCCTGGCCTGGACCCACTCTGCTTCCTGCCCCCTCCCCCCCCATTGGACGGTATTGACTGCCTACCACGTGCTGGCATGCAATTGCGGAGACGAAGCCCACTCACGCCCACGGAGCCCAGGGGACAGCAGGGGGACTGTCACCTGCAGTGGTGGCAGAGCTGCGTTTGGATTTGTGCTTCCCGGTTTCTAATCTGTTTTGCTCGGCGGCACTGCCTCTTTCTCCCGGGTGGTCTCCTCCAATGGTGACATGTAAGCCTCGGGGCCTGCCTCACCCTAGACTGTCTTATATTTGGTGCCGTTGGCTCTCACCCAGCTCGCTCTGAAGCCGGGCTTCACTTGGCCTACACTTGCCCATTTACTCTTTGACGTGCAATTGTGACCGTGCCTGAGAAGGGATCTAGACCCCTCCCCCTAGTCTGACAGCAGCAGCAGCCAGAGCCCCAGCCCAGCGCACTCAGGACAGAGTGCCATGGGCCTGGGGACGACGTGGGGGCTTCGGCATTCCCACACGGTCAGAGTTGTTGACCGCAGTGCTGGTCTGCTTCCCTGCTCTGAGGAGAGCTTCGGTTTGAATAATTTCAGCTTCAAATTGGGTTCAATCTGTTGACCAACAGATCGCCCAAACTCCAAACTTGCATTGAGAACCTCTGGCACTTGGGTGCCATGGAGACCCCTGGGAAATCTGAGGGCCAGGCCCCCCCTCGTTTGGCTGGCCAGTGAGGAGGACGGGGACAAGGAGACGTCAATAGATGTCTGCCGAGCACCCGCCCTGCTTACAGCGCTGGGGGAAGGAAGGTGGACACGGAGGGGTGCCCCACAAGTTCTGTGTGCCAGGGAAGTCATAAATAAGACTTGTCCCAGTTGACAAGGGTGAGTAGTTCAAGATGCCAGGGGACAGGGCCTGAGGGAGGGTGAGACTCCGCAGATGTGGGGGCTGGAGATCTGAGCCAGGCCTTCCAGAACGGGCAGGAACTGGATTGGTTGGGGGAGAGGGGAGGAGGACTTCCAAGGTGGGGGAGCCACTGGCAGTGGGGAGACCTGCTGGTCTCAAACAAGGGGTCCTGCAGAGGAGACGATATGGGAAGGAAGGTTGGTTGGGATGCAGTGTGTGGGGGGCCTTGAAAACCAGCTGCAGACTCTGGCTGGGGAGTCACTGCAGGCTTGTGAGCAGGGTGGGGCCTGGGGGAAGAGGCCACACATGGGAGGAGACATGGGAAGACAGAGGGGCCCAGGCACCTCTTTGCAGGTGGGCAGCATCCTTCCTGGGAAGGGAGACAGAGTCCCTGGGGCACGGTCATACTCTGTGATGTCTGCCCGCTTGGTGACGGGACTGCTGATGGCACTTGGCTGCTCCACCTGTTGAGCTGGGCTAGAGCAAGTTCCTTCTCTCAGGAGGCCGAGCGCCTGCAGGAGTCTTGCATGCACCTTCTGGTAGGTGTTGGGCTGGCCCTGCTGGCCCCAGGGGAACCCGGGTGTTGGGTGTCTGCTCTGGGGCTGACCCGTGGGGACTGTGGGGATTCTGGCGGGATGCAGAGCTGGGCAGAGCCGACGTCAGTGGGGTGGGGCACTGCAGCGAGGGCAGGTGGGGTGGGGCAGGGGCGGCCTTAGGTGAAGGCCACCTAGGGGCCCCCACCCCCCACAGGCTAGCTAAAGCAGACTTTGGCTCTTGGAGGAAACTGGACGGCGTGCAAAGCCCTGAGATAAAGTGAGTTTCCCTGCTTCTATCTGCCTCCTTAGAAGGAGCATAGGGCAGCTGACTCCTGAGGCACATCCACACCTGGCTGTGAGGCCTGGGCTAGGCCACCTTGGCTAACTCCCAAATGCCTCTGTGCCAGGAAGAGGCTCCCCCAGAGGAGCTGAGCATCACCCTGCTTCCAGGAGCCAAAAAGGGGGTCAAGGCCCAAGCCGTGCATTCGTCCCCTCCGGAAGCCTTAAAACTCTGAGGAGCTCCTCCCAGGGCTAGGAACAGGAATGGGGCCGGCAGGGCAGCTCGGGCGGGGAAGACTGAGCACGCTCTGGCCTCCTGGCCAGCCACTGGCGTTGCTGGGTCACCTACTGCTCCAGGGGCCCCGGTTGCGCCGGGAGAAGGGAGAGCAGAAAGAAAAAGGTGAACCCAGCAGGGAGCATTATTTGGTCAGGTGGCTGAAGGAAGATCAAAATAGTCAGAATTACCCAGGAAAAAGGTGGCTTGGAAAAGAGATCACATTGTCCTGACTTCAAGTATGGGCAAGATACATAATGGTCTAGGAAGGCTGGCAGTACCTACCTGGAAAAAAGAAAAACAAGAAGGTACAGCTTGATTGGCCAGGAACCTGTCAAGAGCATGCCCGTGTAGGAGCAGGGTACTTCGGGAGCTGTATGTACTGGAAGAGGCTCAGAGCAGTATTCTTAGCTGAATACCCTGTGTTGACCATGATCCTTAAGAAGGGGAGATATAGGGAAATAGGGGATGCAGTCCCCGCTTACAGAAGGGGAAACCACCGCATCAAGAGCAGGCCTGTTTACGAGTCAGCCTGGGGCTTGGTTTTGGGAATAGGTCAAATTTTCAAAATACTCTTAATGATCCGAATCCAGCAAGTTTACTATGATCACTTTTTATCAGGGAGCACGGACACTGTCCTGAAGGAACAAACTTGTTCTGAAGGCTTTTGGGACTCAGACTGCATTATCATTTCAAAAGTGGACTTTTAGGGGAACTAACGTCCATCTTGTATTGCTCTTGATTTCTGAACTTATGAACAAAGGACTTTCATCTTGGTGTAGGAATTGAATTTGTTTTTGAAAATACCAAATATTACCAGACAACCTCAGCATGGGCATAAGAGCTGCTGTGAGTTTTGCCTACAAGCGGCTGCGATGGTAACTTTTCAGTAGAGGAACAGTTCTACCCGTGCAGCATGTGCCCGGTGGTCACCTGGGGGGTCAGAACATAAGAACATTCCTTGGCACTGGAGTTTTCTCTAGCTTGGCTGACACTTTCTCGCCCCTGATATTCGTCTGTGGAATGTGGGCCGTCTGGCGACGCGGGGGTTCTTGCGTGCCCAGGGTGACTGCAGGGACCGTCTGGGGAGGACATTAACGTTTGAGCGCGGCTCGGCGCATCTCATCTCTCCAAGCGCGCTGGGTCTCCTGGTGTCAGAAGGTGGCTCCCTCCTGGGCCGGCGCTGAGGCTCCAGAATACACTGTAGCTCCCAGGTCATCTTGCCGCTCGACAGGCCTCTTATAAAGTGGTAAGTTGCCCCCCAAAAGGCTCGAACCGCAAGTGGTTCCTAATCGGCTCCTGGCCCCGGGGGTCCGCGGAGCTCTTGAAGAGGCATTTGCAGCTCCTCTGGTGTCCCGCAGGCCACCCTTGCAGGCCCCGCTTTCCGCCTGTCCCCTGGGCAGTCACAGCACCCGCATCCTTAGCCCGCGCGCGTGCGGTCCAGCGGCCTTCGCCATCGCGCGCGCGGACAGGGAGCGCGCGTTTCCATCGGTTAATTAGAAGCCCGAGTCGGTGGATCCCCGCCCGCCCGCCGTCCCGCGCTCCGCCCGCCAGGGGCGCCCTCCCCGCCGCCCGCCGGCCCTTTGATCGCCCGCGGCCCCGCGGCCGGGAGCCCGCGCGCGGCGGGCAGGTGGCGGCAGCGGGGGCGCAGCGCGCTCGGGCGCACCGGTCCCCCGGCCGCGGCGCACTCCCCGCCACGCCGACATCAAGGCCGGGCCGGCCGGCGGGCGCCTTCATTAGCAGCCTGAAATTATAATATTATGTTAAAGAACAAAGCTGCTCCCCGGAAAAATATGTGCTGCATATCTGACAAAGATAAATTGGATTATTCAAAATATTCTTGATGAAATGTTACATTTTGCAACTAATTATCAATCTGTTTTATCTGCAGACCAGCTGGGCATTTTTGTGCATGCAGGACCTGCCTCCGCAATGATCTTAAGATGTCACTGTAGCGTTTACATCTTTTATTTCAAGATTTAAATAACTAGGAAGTAGCTAATGTAATTCACTGCTGAGAAGAAAGAGGAGCTCCTTGAATCCTTTCCAAAGCCATCTCCTCCTAATGAACTTCTTTGGACTGTGAGTAATGAGGCTTTATTCAAATAATGTTTAAGGAAGGCTCTGTCCCTGTAATTTCTTATAAAAGGGACCGATGTTTAATGCATTTAAAACATGTCTGTTCAGAAGACATTAGCTCATGGAAGCTCACAGTAGCGCTTGCCAGTGAGAACTCTGGGTTGCACTTTTGGAAGAAGCAGCACCCTAAAATCTGGCCTGGGCCTCTCTGGCACAAAGCCAGGGATCTGCCCTCCTTCTCTGGTGCTTTCTAGAACTGATGTGTTAAAGCCATTCAGGCTTGATATAAACCCTCACCGTGAAGCAGGCCCAGCGTCCTGCTCTTGTCGTCCCCATCAAAATGTCTCTCCGTTCTCATGTATCTGGGGGATTGTGTCAATATAGTTTTCTTCTTGTTTTGTGAGAATTTTCTGGTTTGAGGCAGCAGAAAAACGAAGTCAGATTCTAGGCCCTTCACACTTTCCTGGGGGGAGGGCTAGGAAATGCAAATTAAGTGTAACAAAAATAAGTGCAGCAAAAATGAGTGTAACAGTCAACCCGCTTGTTTGCGAGTGGCGGATGCATTGTCTGTGTAGAGGAAGGAGAAAGTCTGCAAGCGGCTGCCCATGCACACACGGGCATGCTTTCCCTCTGCCACAGGTCGCTGACGCTTGTAAGCATATCTCCACTTGCTCAGCGGCCCTTGCTCCTCAGCCACAGCAGCCACTCTCGACAGCGCTAGGTGTGGAAGGCAGGGCTGGGCTTCGTTCCCATTTTATTGGGGAGAAACTGAGGCTCATTGACGTGCTGTGAGTTGCTCAAAGTTACCCTGGTGCCGTTTGGAGGCACGCTGGGGGCACGCTCGGGGCACGCTGGGGCACTCTGGAGCCTGTGCGTGCCCCACACTGACACATGTTCTGAGCGCTTCGCATAGTAGAGGATGAAACATGAACTTGTAATTGACGGGAGGAGCATGTGGCTTTCCCTGCTCAGTTGAGAGGCCTTCAAAGTGGGTATGGGGGAGCTTGCCAAGGAAAATAAAGCAGCCATTTTCCTACTGGAGATGACAGGACACACATACCTCTTGCTTTTCTAATTGATATCATTGTGACTGCTTTCCATAAAATTATCCCCAGACAGCTTCTCAGAGCTGTCACCGAGCCATTTGAAATTTTGCATGAAGCCTGTCTGTGTGTGCATTTCTAGATCTATACAGCTTCCCCCCTTGTTTGGTTTGGTTAAAAAATGTCTTTTGTTCAGATGGCGAAAGAAAATTACACCTGACCTGACTCTCTGTCTGATTTGACCCCTGGGTATTCTATTTCGGCATTCCTGGATTAGTGGTCAAATTACAGTGCTCAGAAAATAAGGATTTTACAAAAGCAGTGACTGGGCCATCCCAAGACAGCTCTTTGGTGCGAATCTGATCTGCTTGTAAAATGCTTGTTTTCTGCTGAGAAGTTTCTTTTGTGGGAATCTACAGCTGCCCCTGGGGCTTCCCGGAGCCCAGAGGAGACCCCCTGGCCCCTGGCCGCTCTGTGTCCGCTTCTTGGTCCTCTGCCCAAAGCAACATTTGTGCTCTCACCTGATGATGCCAAAAACTCTGAGTGGAGAGGGAACAATTCTCTCCATTACAGAGATCACTGTCTATAGAACGCTAAGTATTGGCTTCTGGGGCTATTTCTAAAAATATAATTTTAATCTGAAAGTGAGATCGTTTATATTTTAAAAACCACAAATTGTGCATGTGTGTGAAAATTATTTGATCAATCAATTTATCAGCATGTTCTGTGTCAGAATTCCCCTGCAGAAATTTCCTGTGTCTTTCTCGCCCATCGAGAGAATGCCTCTGTCCTGGATTTGTTGACGGCTAGTGTGTCTGGGTACAAAAAAGTACTTTGAAAAATTTCAAAGTTAATTTAGAGCAGGGGCCTTTTCTGTAAAGGGCCAGATCAATATCTCAGGCTTTGTAACTCTGCCGTTGCTTGAGTGGATGAGTGTGCCTGTGTTCCTAGAGAACACTGTTTACAGGCACTGAAATGTGAATTTCATGTGTTTTTCATGTGACACGAAATAGTATTCTTCCTTTGATTTTTTTTCAAGCATTAAAAAATATAATAACCATTCTTAGCTCACCGGCTGTACAAAAAGTGGTGCCTGGAGTTGGCCCGTGGGCTGGAGTTTGTCAGCCTTGGACTTGGGCATAGGTTGTTCCAGCTGCTCTGTTTGCCTGCTGATGGGGTGAGTGAATAGCCCCCCCTTTACAGATTCTTATCTTCGTACGTAGTACTAGTCTGTATTATTTTTCTATTGCTGCGTAACAAGTTACCATCGCTTTAGTGGCTTAAAATAATGCCACATGGTTCTGTAGCCAGTCGTCAGTGGGCCTGGCTGGGCTCTCTGCTTTGAGTCTCCCGAGGCCAAAACCAAGGCACCAGCCAGGCTCGACCTTCTCTGGAGGCTCTGGAGAAGAGTCCACTTCCAGGCCCATTCAGGATGCTCGTGAACGCCGCCCCTTGCTGTGGCAGAACTGAGGTCCCTGTTTCCCCGCTGGCTGGCAGCTGGGGCTGCCCTCTGCTCCTGGGGCCGTCCCTCTTTCCTGACAAGTGGCCCCCTCTGTCTTCAGGACTTGTGTAGTCCTCTCTCACTTGGAATCTCTGACTTCTGCTGTGAGCCTGAGAATGCTCCCTGCGGCTAATGGGCTCGGGGGACTCGATTAGCCGCCCCAGGCCACCTCCCTATCTTGAGGCCATCTGACGAGTGAGCTTAATTACGTGGGCAAGAACACAGTCCTGGGCCAATACTCGTCTACCTCACAGTCCCACTGACCCTTGAAGGGCAAGGGTCGTGGGGTCATTCTTAGAATTCTGCTTACCACAGGCGGCGAAAGTCCAGTATCGATGTGGATGATTTAATTTAGAAATTTCAATGATTTCAGCTTGTGGGAAACTTCTGAAGAGACAGAGTTAAATGAATTCTGGATCTCAGCTAAGGAACAATAAGGAATCTGGACCACCTTCTCTTCTCAACTGCTGGAATGGGCCATGATTAGTCGGGAAGGAAAGAAGGAAAGGGAAACTGAGACCATGGAGAAGGAAAAGGGAACTAGGGGTGTGGGAGCGGGAGTGGGGGTGCGGATCTGCCCCCGAGGAAGTATGGGACAGACTTCCCTGTGGCAAGCCTTTCCAAGTACCTCTTAAGCCTGAAGAGTTTTCTAAACATGCGCACATGCTTTCTCTTTTCCTCTCCCTCTTCCATGTGCACATCCTTATTTCTTCCTGATATTTGCTGGGCATTTCTATATGCCAGGCCTGTGCCAGACACTGGGAAAACAGAGGCGAAAAGGCCAGCACAGCACAGCCGAGGCAGTGCCTAGAGCCTCGTGGGACCTATGGCTAGAGCCAGTGCCCAATGCCAGCTCTTCCTTTGTCGCTCTGCTTCTGTTCCTAAACTTGTCCCTGCTGATTCCTGGTAGCAAAATGCACACGTGGCACTTGTCACTGCTTCAGGGTCTCTAGAATAATCCACAAACCCCTTCACCCCGTGAGCGAGTCAGGCGGAGGTTCCTGCAGGTTTCCTCGGGGGGTTGCCTTCTTCACGCCATACTCCCCAGACCTCTCCCTGCCGCCCTGGGCTTCTTCTCTGGACTTTCCTGTGCAGCCACCCCTCCTTCTCCTTCTTCAGGATTTCCCTGGGGAATTTGGGTTCCTCTCTCCTTTAGCATGCTCAGTTCAGCTGTGCCCAGCTCCTGCCCCAGCACCTGCCCAATGCTTGGCATGGCGAAGGGCCCTCTGGCTCCAGGACCCACACTCACGGAGGGGACCGTCTCGTACCCCCGTGTTACAAAGAGCGCCCCTTTAGGGTCCTGCCTCTCCGCCCCAGGTGACTTGCCAGAATGTTTCTTCTGTGCCCGTGGAAGAATTTGGGCGGATGAAGTCATCTCAAGCCCCGTCGCAGCACCGCCTCCCGCGCAGGTGGAGGAGACCCAGGTGATGAGACGAGTCGGGTGTCGTGGGAGGAAAAGAGCGAGCAGAGCGAGGCCGTGGGCTGAGGCAGCGGCTGCCCCGTCCCCAGGGAGCCTGAGGCGTGAGGGTGGTGGGCCTGGGGGGGGCTGTGGGGGGCCTCGGAGGGGAGGGCATCACAGCTGTGCCCAGTGACTCTGACCAAGTGCCTGCGGGGGAGGTGCTTCCTGGGCATTTCTAAATTCCCTCCCATATTCTTCGCCCCGTCCTCGAACCTAAAGCTTGCTAGCTTTGCTACTGGATTTGAAATTCAACTTCATCTGCCCGTCGACTCCCATCCAGGCAGCAGGTCTCTTAAGCTGACCCATTCCTGGGCACCTAAGCCTGCCGTATGGGACCTTTTGGTTAGAGTCAGTCAAGGGCCTTTGATTAGAGTGCGGGACCCAGGGAGGGTCCTAACCCTTTTCCTGGAGTCCTGTAAGGAGAGGCCAGGGAAAGGGAGCTGCCGTGTGGAGAGGACTTCAGGATCCCCTACAGGCACAGAAAGACAGAGAAACCCCGCGAGGCCGAGAGAGAGGCGCAGGCTGGAATCCACGGAGCAGCGGGAGCTGAAGCGACCGGGAGAGGGGAGAGACGAGCCATGTGCTTGATCGCCCACAGCTGCAACCTGGTGAGACAGCATCTCTTCATAATGCCTTGATTTGGACATTTTTCATGGCCTTGGAACTGTAGGCTCCTACCCTAATAAACCCCTATTGTAAAAGCCAACCCATTTCTGGTATTTTGCATGGGCAGCCTTTGGCAAACCAGAGCAATGGCAGTGCCTGATGGCCCAGGTGTGGCTCAGACAGGCCTAGGGACACCCACCACTGGGCACCGGCTAGCTGTGTGCACCTCGCTTCTTGCTCTTCAGAGCAGAGAGAATATCCTTACCCTGTGGGGTTGCTGAGAGGAGTAGATGCACGAGTGTACCGTTCACCCATCCTCCCCCAGAAGTGACAGCGGGGACCAAGACAAACTTGACCTCTGTCCCGGAGGATTCCGCCAGCTTCAGCTGCTCAAGGTCTTGCGCTCTATTGCCATTATCGTTGTCCTGGGACTTCAACCCAGGCTGTGGGCTCCGTGTGGCCAGTGACCTTGGCCTGCCCTTGCCCACCGCCCTCAGTGGAGGAGACTCCGTGCTCAGTGTCCTGAATTTCCTCTGAACTAGGCGCTGTGGTGTTTCAGCTGCATGCAGAGGACAAACGGGCCCCTGGCCGAAGCTGAAAGGACCACCATGGTGGCTTTCTCAGGGCGCTCAGCCTTTCGTCCCTCTCCTCACCTGCTTGGCAGCAGCAGGCAGCGCCTGGTGTGTGCTGAGTGCCTTCTATGACTGTGCCTTCATTTAATGTTCACGTTCATCCCCATTTCTCAGATGTGGAGGTTGAGGCTTAGATAGGAGAAGTGCTGGTCCCACTCTGCTGCTGCTGCAGGCATTTGCCTTCTCCCAGGTCTATGTGTGCTGGGGGGCTTGCGGCCTGGGAAGCAGGCTCTGCGGCCCCTCTGGTCTTCCTCCACTGGCCAGTGCCCAATGGGAAACCAGGAGGACTTTCTGAGCACACCAGGGCTGGTCCTGCTGGCCGCCAAAGGCAGGCAGGCCCGAGGCAGGGCTGACCTCAGCTTGGACCAGCCCCCTCGGGGTATGTGGGAACAATCCTGGGGCTCAGCCAGGGGCCCGACCAGGCTTGGACGCCACCTGTCCAGGCCGGAGGAGACCTGCTCCATGGAGGGGGGGCTGGAGGGGGGAGGTGAGAAGCAGTCCCCCGCCTGGGACGCTGGCCATCTCACAAGTGGCCACGGACCTCGGAGCCACCGGCAGGCCCAGGCGATGGGCAGCAGGCTGGGCTCCTTCTAGAGCCGCGCCGTCCAGTAGGGTCACCACAAGTGACTATGTAGATGTAATTGATCAGTTGATTGATTCCTTATCAATCATTCAACTAAGTAAAAGAAAATAAAAATACGTTTGGTGCCTCAGTCACACTCACCACATTTCCAGGGCTCAGTAGCTGCATGTGACTGGTGCCTGTATGTAGAACTAGGCGGATGGTGAACGTTTTTATCACTGCGGGAAGCTCTGCTGGAGGTGGCTCCTCCAGAGGCAGGTCCCTGAGCCTGTCCTGAGGGCCGGGGGCCAATAAGTGACGTCTTTCACCATGTCAGGGGCCTCGACGTCCACTGTACCTCCAGGCTTTGTTCCTGACCCCCATCTCCTCTGCCGCATGAGAGGTGAAGACTTTCTCCACTCTTCCAAGCCCTTTGAGGTTTTGTTTGACTTGTGGGAGAAGATAGGCAGAGAGAATTAAAAAAAAAATATTTTGCTGCACACTTTACACATGTTAATAATGACAGTCATAATGATCATTTACTGGATGCTTAACGTATGCCAGGGTTTCAG
Organism: Cabassous unicinctus; assembly: GCA_029593785.1. Classification (NCBI taxonomy): domain Eukaryota; kingdom Metazoa; phylum Chordata; class Mammalia; order Cingulata; family Chlamyphoridae; genus Cabassous; species Cabassous unicinctus. The sequence continues at coordinate 12,353 of JAQZBX010002833.1, read as the reverse complement.
CCAACGTGCGCAGATGCTGTTTATCCAAAACATCCTCCCTCTCTGCCCCTCCACCCCCCGGTCTCAGGAGGGGGTGTCACGGCGGTTCTCATTTGCAGATTGGAATGCCTGAGACTGTCGCCTCTCAGAGCTTATCCCAGTGGCAACTGTGGGACAGGATTCTGATTTGATCCTGCCTGTCTTTAGAGCCCATTTTCCAAATACTCTCCCCACTCTCACGTCTCCTCTTTTATCACAATAGCAACAACTCTTTAGACTGTCCCTTAACATGTATACTTTTTTCTCCATTTAAAATCACTTTGGATGATTTTTCAGTCAAACTGGCTGGGACACAGTTGGCGTGTTGGAGCCCTCCAGGTTTCCCTGACATTTATTCTTGCTTTTCTTTATACACAGACAAGCACACTTAATTTAAAATCTGATCATTTCCAATTTTTAAGCTGTCATCCTTTGGAAAGTTATTTAGGTCCATTTGTCCTCAGATGATCCCACAGGCTCCGTCTCCTCTGAAGAACTTGAAAATAAACAGTTTGCATGTGGGGTCAGAGCATCTTTACCGAAACTGACCAGCTCGTTTAATTGTAAACTTCAAGATAAGCTTTGAGGGTGCTTTTCCATCACTGGACCCATCAATGGTATTTTCTGATCAGAGATTTCAGTTGAAAATCCTTGGCCAATCAAGTGTTTTACTCTGAGGGGGAAATTAAAGAAACCACTTGAAAATGGCTGGGAAATACAAAAACAACAAAAAAACGCTTGGCTCTCGGGAGCATTTTGAAAAGGTGGATGCGAGGTCAACCTGAAGGCTAACTGCTGCCGGCTTTTGGGTACCACGGCTCTGGGATGAGAGAAGACAAGGTCGGCTTCCTAAAGACAGTTTTCGGTAGGCCACCAAGGCCCATTAAAATCCTCACACGCACACAGCAAGTGCAGGGCAGGGAGAGGGCTCTCGCTTCAGCTGGTCTTCAGAAAAAGGAAACAAGCCCGGTATCTACTAAGAGATCAGTGTGCGCCAGAGTTGGTTTAAATGCTAAACCCTATGAAATGATCTTAAGCAGAAAAATCAATTTCCCAGAAGTCTCAGATGTACACTGTAACTCTCATATTTGAACTAAATCTAGGTAGAGTTAAATAATTGAGCTTGCTCCCTTTAAGTGATACAAATGTATTTCACGCTAGAAATACCTTATGTGCATGGAAGCTGCCCCAACTGGTGCCGAGCCCGCTGAGGTTTGGCCGTGAGCGGCTCCAGGTCGCGAGGGGGTGGCCAGGGTGGCACTGCATCCCAGGCGTCTGGAATTCTCTCCATAATAAGGTGGGGACGGGGAGGACCGAAGCCATGGTCACAGCTGGATGCTCTGGGAATGGTCTGCACTGATGTCAAGGACAGCTGGGATTTGCCCCTTGGGAGTGGGCTTTGAAAGGGCATGGGGATGCCTGGGGAGCATCATGGAGAAGAGTGCTACAGAGCAAGGGGCGTCATCCCTGACCTCACTGCCGTGGTCCTGGCTCCCATCTCCAGGGGACTGTTGGGGTTCGGGTGGGGCACGAGTGCTGGTGCAGTTTGCTCAGCACCCCCAGATGCAGAAAGCGTGAGCGTGTACGATTATTGCTGGATTTAAACCATCTGGCCTTCGGGGTGTCGTTACCCTGCACCCAGGATCCCCGCGGCCAAGGCCAGCTCTCCTGGCCGCCCCTTGGGTTGGGAATGATTGTTAGCCATCCATTCTTCTTCAGCATGCTTTTCACAGCTGGATGTTGGCTTTGCCAATTCAGACCACACGGGGCCCATAAGGAAGGTACTGATAACCTGCTGTAAGGGTGATGTGACGGGCGTAGATTTGGAAGATAGAAAGCAGACGAGGGTCATTTGGAGGTGAAATGTGGTTTTCAGTGCTCACGTTTGAGGCCAGTGCCGGTACAGCCCTGAAATCCAAGCTCCCCCGGAGTTTCCACGGCCTTGTTTGTTTGCTTATTTTGGCTGCTCTCTCTGCTGTTGGAATCCCCTCTCACGCCTCTCCAGCGGCGCCAAATGACATGCGTTTAATGGGAAACCATGACTCCAAGGTTCCAGGGCTGCTGCTGCCACTAGCCAGCTGCGTGACCTCCACAAGCCACTCAGAATCTCGGGACCTTTCGCTGTTTTCTCGACTTGAAGAGAGGGAGTGGCGTCTGACGCGCGCGGAGGTGCTCCCTGATGCAGAATTCTGTGATTCCTGGGAACTCACTTTATGTTGAGAATTTGATTAAACAAGGTGAGCTCATTGGAGCTCACCCAGGGTCTCTGAACTAAGGCAGGGGATTGGTAGGTTAATTTTTACATTCTGTATCTGGACATAAGTGCCTTGGACGCACTCCGATCTACATGACTGTCAAGTGCTGCTTTAATTTATAGACTTCTTTTGAAAAGTCCTGGCAACACATCGATTAACTTTCATTTATAAAGAAAACCCTTTTCCCGTGTGAAGACAGCTCTACTCACCAAAGAAGTCCTGAGCTTGCTGAGGGCGGCCCCGCGCTCTGCCACGGCACCCTAATGAGAGGGGCCCATTGCTATCGGGGCGGCGAGACGTCTTCTCTAGAACCTGCTCTGTGCTGCGCTCTGCCGGGGACACCGTTTTTGGCTTTTATCCAGGAGGAATGAACAGTAAATAAATGAAGAAGTATATTAGGCCGAACTGCTGACATTTGTATGCGGGATAGTAAATGTTTGTAGATGAAGAGCAGTGAAAGATTTTTTAATAAATGCTTTTGTGACGGATTTTATACTAAATCATTTCTTGACATTTCGACTAAAACCAACAGCTTAGGTCACGGGTCTGGTGTTCAGAGCCTGCGTTCGCTCCGGTTTGGTAAGTCCTCCGCTAGGAAGACTCCGTGAGCACGCGACTCCCTCTAGGCCAGGAGAAGACTGAATGCGCAATAAAGTAACGTGGGGGAGGCCGGGGGCAGGGGGAGAGGTCGGGGTCTGTGTGCGGCTCTCACTCTCCTTGCGCCTGGTGGGCTTTGCGCTGGTGGAAACGCCCAGTCTCCTTGGGTTTTAAGTTTGGGGCTGGACCATGTTAAATAAACTCCGTGGCGGGAATGACTTTATGATGGTTCTGTTTTCTGACGGGAATATTGACTCAAGAAAGCTCGAGACCGAGAGACTGAAAGGAAAGGGAAGGAATTAGCAAGGCGGCCCGTGGAGAGGCCGTTCTGAACGCAGGCCGCCCCGTTTTCCCTCTTTTCTCAGCAGGCACTTCCGGGCCAGCAGACACCCAACAGGGGCCCTCGCTGGAGCCCTCGTGTCTGCCCTTGTTCGCGCCTGTCCGCCCTCGAGGCTCGACCCCTCGAGGTGGAGGGGAGACTCTGGCCTCCCTGCTCTGGCCTTTGGAGGCTGGGTTGGCTCTGGCTTCGACTCCTCGGGGTGTCGCCACCCCACCCTGCTTTTCCTCCTTCCAGCCCTTCCACGGGGGCCCCGCCTGCCTTCCTTCCAGGTGGCTCAGCGGCCACCTCCTCTGGGAGCCCCCTCCCGTCCCTCTCCTGCAGGCTGAGCGGGGCCTCCCTGCTGTGCTCTCGTGGCCGTCCTCTTTCTTTCCAGGGTGGCCCCGCTTCTGAATTTCAAAGTCTTTCTGACAGTGAGGCCTGAGCCCTCATCTCTGGGCACAGAGCCCAGGAATCTGCATTTTCAGCAAGCACCCTGCTGTAACCTGCAGGCCCTCTCTGGCCTGGAAGCTCGGTGAGGTCAGGCGTTGTCACGGCCACCTTCTCGCTGGTGGCCTGCTCGACGAGGCACACACGAAAGTAGGAACAAAGGAGAAACTGAATGAGCCCAGCTCTAGCTTTTCCTTGGGGTCTTTGAGTCGGGAAGGCCTCATCGCACATTTTGTTGCTTTTTGTGTGTCACGTGGTTTTCCTAAATACTAAGTGACCTCAGTCCTGACCCATCCCAGGGTAATAGATGAAGCCACCATTCAGAAAAAAAACAAAGAAACTTGACCATGAGAACTGCCATCAATATCACCCAGTACATAGGCTTACTGCCTGCTGAGTTTAGCATAATGTGCTTCTCAAACAGCATTAAGTATCCAATGGGCAGCTCCGTGTCTGCAGAGGCTCCTGTAGGGAGAGGGAGAGGGATGGCGCCTGTGGGGCTGGACGGGAGCCGCCCTCCCTCACTGTCCTGGTGGCACTGGTGCACCCCCCCCCCCAGCTTGGCCTCAGCTCTGCAAACCCTGGGGGACCTCAGGCCTGGCCTGTGCGCTGACATCACGGGACCCCTGCGCACAGCAGAGTGACACATTCCTACAGCTTGAAATCGTGTGGCCACACCTTCCTCTTCTGATTCCCCTTTCCCGTTCGACAAACACGCTCTCCCTGGTGACTGGTCCTTGGCAGGTTTCCCGAGATATCAAATTCCAAGAGAGAAAATACACAGGTCATGTGTAAGGACTAAATGGTCCCCTTCATTGGAAATGACTCCTGGCCAGGGTCTGAGCTGCAGCTCCGCCTTCAGCTGCGAGCTAAGCAGACTTAACAGCAGCCGGAGCAGAGTCCAGCGCGGGGCCCTTGCCCTGGGCAGGTCACCCCACTCCTCCGGCCGCAGGGTTCTCTCCTACTAATGAGGGGCTCCTTCTCAGGCCTGAGAAGGTGCACTTCTGTCCACCTCTCTCCGGGCTCCAGCCCCAGCCGCCTTCCTCCGTAGCTGGAATTAATAATTTTGGGCTGCGTTTAACATATTTAGCAGGGTTGTGTGGCCGTAAAAGAAGAACCTGCAGCTTGTTTTGAGATGCCTGCTGGAAAAATGTTTGCCACGTAGGAAAGCTGGAGCCCAAATGCTTTCTGTGTCGCTTGCAGCGACTTGTTAGGGTGTCTGTGAGACCTGTAGGTGTTTCACAGAGGTGGTGGGGACCATGGATGCTTTTCCACCTGTGTGCACTGGAGCTCTGAGCTGTCCTACCTGGGGGCAAAGGTAGAGGCGCAGGAGGGCTCTCCTTGTGGGGTGGTGTGATCTGCCAGGGGAGGTTTGACTCTGAGCCTCAGTTTCCTCATCTGTAAAATGGGGCTAACATCTCCCTTCTAGGGTTGCGATGAGCAGTAAATGTGGCACTACGTATTCAAATATATGCAAAGCACTTATGGTGCTGACACATAGGAAGCACTGTAGGAATATTTATTGTCATCATCAACATTACATTTCAGCCCTGAGATACCCTGATTTTCTTCAGCGGGAGCCACTTCCTTGGGTCACAACCTGTTCCTTTACTGTCAGGAGGAGGATCAAGTTTCTCGCCGCCTGGTTTTCATGGGTAACGCTCAGCCTGGAGATGCGATGCTGTTCCCTGGAAGGCAAACGTGATGAGAGGCAGCAGGGAGGCAGCAGGCTGGCAGGAGAGTGAGGCTCCTTCACCTGAGCTGCCCCTCCTCCAGCATCTCTTCCTGAGAGAAGGATGATGTGGCATGCCCACGTCAGCCCCGTGCTCCTGGGCTCTGGGACTCTCCTGGGAAGGAGAGAGAGTCAAAGTGTCACCCCCTGGGTGTGATCCGTCCCTGACTCTTACTGCATGCAGTTCTTCCTAAAGGCGTTGTGTTTTAAAACAGCTTTATCAAGGCATAATCTATATACCATAAAATGCACCCATTTTCAGTGTACAAGTCAATGCTTTTTAGTAAATGTACAGAGCTGTGCAACCATCACCACAATCCAATTTTAGAGCATTTTCATCAACCCCAAAAGATCCCTTGTGCCCACTTGCAGTCACTCCCCATTCCCACCCCAGCCCCAGGCAACCACTAATCTACTTTCTGTCTCTATAGATTTGCCTTTTCTGGACATTTCATATAAATGGAATCGTACAATATGTGGTCTTTTTCAGCAGCAATATTGATTAATCTCTCTGTTGGTTCCTGGTAGGAAACAATTTGTGTTTGTGGTTAGAAAGGACGTGGGGTCAGGTAGACGCGCTGCCCTTGCCCACACGGGCTGCTGCCACGCCCTTGCCCAGCCCCCTCCCCTCCCCTTGCCCTTGACTCCTAAGTCTCTCCTCTCTTGACCTGGCTACTGAGCCGTTGGCTGATGCACAGGCATGTCCACGTGACGCATCGGCGGTGAACGCATCTTCCCTCCTGTTCTGAGCTGAGTCATGTCCCCCAAAGAGGCACGTGACTGTGTTTGTAAATAGGGTCTTTGCAGACTGGATTGGGGGGCCTAACCCAAGACGACGGGGGGCCTCAGACACCAGGGAGAGCCGTGTGAAGACGGGAGCGCCGCACCCGCCAGCCAGGTCTGGCGTCTTCTGTCTCGGAAGCCTTCTGCAAACTGCTTAGACAGTGCTTGTCCCTCCTCGGGCTTTATTTGGCCTGCTGTGCTCTCCTTGGGTTCACAGGTCATCTTGCTGCATTTTAGTTCATCACCCCGACAGAGCATTGTCGAGGACTTGGCCCTGCTCTTCTTTCCCTGCTCCCCCAGAGTTAGTGCCCACCTCCGCCGCTGTTCCCCAAACATCCGCAGGATGAGTAACTGCCTGCCGGCAGGCACACCTGGCCGCCTCCCTTCAGGAGCCATCGGGCCATCCGAAGGCCCGTTGATGCCTGGGGATTTGGGTGTGAGGTCGGGTGGGATGGTGGTGAAGGGAAAGTGTCAAACTTTAGCACTTATTCAGGTCTGGAAAGACCAGGCTTCATCACTTGAGGTCTTCGCTCTTGGAACTCTCTCCCGAGGTGGAAGGTGGTGAGCCTCGCGGCCCTTGTGACTGCAGCAGCTTTGGCGCCTGGCGCCTCTGCTTGTGGCCCCCGTCCATGCAGACCAACCTGGTAAGTGGCTCAGGCTGTTTAGGAAGGACCTTAGATACTGCCGATCCTCCCCTGGTCCCGTAATTCATCGGCCCCCTCCCCAGCCTAGGCACTCGCTCTGCTTGCTGCCTGCTTTAGTTTCCCACGCCACTCGCCACTGTCTGATGTGTATGCTTACCTTGTTTATCCGCTGGTTTTCTGTTTCCCCCAGTTGGAGTGTGAGCTCCGTGAGGGCAGGGGTCTGCAGGCTCTGCTCCCTGCTGCCTACCTCCGCCTGGAACGCTGGTGGCATCAAGAGCTCTCGTTGAATGAATGAAGTGGAAGGGAGCAGGATTCCCTGAGGCTGTGCCCCCCGGCACCCAGGCTGCCCCACTCTGTGATCTTCCTAGATTTCACACCCATCATGCTGTGCCTTGGCTGAAAAGCTCTCAGTGGCTCCCGAGTGCCCTCAGGATTAGGGACAAAGAGCCCTCCCATGGGCGCCAGGGCGGGCACCAACCCGGCCCTTCTCAGGCTGTGCTCCTCCATGGCTTTCACCTCTGAGCTGCGTGGGTCTCGTTCTGAACCTGGAGAGACGTGGCTCCTGCACACCCTACAGTCTTCCTAGATGCTCCTGCGTCGATGCAGCTACCCCCAAGCCTTGTCCTTTGGTCTTGGCGCAAATGCCCAGTCCCTGGGGAAGGCTCTCTTGACCTGCCGGCCCTGGTCTGGCCTGTGGTTCCCTGTGCTTCCGTTTCATCACACTTATTCTGGTTGTGAAGATTGCATTGTTTGGGTGGTGATTCATTTACTGCCCCTACCCCCGGGCAGCCCCTCCATGCAGGCTGTGCGTGGGGTCTCTCCATAGCCGGGGCAGTGCCGACACAGCGGTGACATATTTTTCACCTCGGGGGCACCATGCTCGAGTCACTGGCACTGGCTGAGGAAAGGCGGGTTTTGTCTGGTCTGCTGAACATTGGTGACATACAACTTGGGTTAGTGCTAATACTTGCTAACCACACTAGCATTCGACTTGGCTTGAGGACAACTTTTCTGAAGCAGAAACTCAGCACAGTTATTCAGGCTCTCGGGGCCCTGGGTTTGTCCAGGGGGCTGTCCCCAGGCCCCTCCTGCCCCCAAGACGGCATGGCTGCTTCCTCCTTGGACCTTGCCTCAACATTCGCCGCGTGTGCTCTGCTGTGGCAGACACTGTGAATTTTCCCTCCAGGCCATTCTCCTCTCCTGACTTGGTAATGGACCCCTTAATTCTTAGCTCCAGCTGCAGTTCTCTAGAGCAAAGACCACATCCTCTGGCCTCCCTTGCAGCTAGATGTGGCCAGACTCCAAGGAGATGTCAGTGGAAGTGTCGTATGGGACCTCCAGGAAGTGCCTGTAAGGGAGGGACACATCCTCTCCTCCACCTCTTCCCCCTTCCTGGACAGATGTAGGTTGTGATGCCTGGAGTTAGGGCAGCCATCTTGGACTTGGAGATGGAAACCATGTGCTGAGAGTGGCAGAAGGACCTTGGGCTGGCTCTATTGATGACTTGGGAGCCCATCCGAATTCCCTTAGACTGCCCACCTCCGGACTTGTGTTACATGAGCATGAAACCCCCATCTGTTCCTTAGTTTGGGCTTTGCTTTCACAGACAGCTGAACATAATCCCTAACCCTTCATGTGTTGTACCTGTTTGCTCACGTGTTTCACATTCTTTGTTAGTCTGTGAGCTTCTGTCCACCTTCTCTAAGTTGGTCCACTTCTAATGTTTTCTATATTTTCTATTGTTGCCCGCAGTCATTTTCTCCCTAGCAGAGTTGAAAGATTGAAAACACATGTTTGTTCTTTTGCTCTCTGTTCTGTGCTCCTCCTCAAGATGGTAAACACCACGAGGTTGTGTGCGTGTGATGCTGGTGCCGTGTTGAGACCACGTGGGTGGTCAGTGATTCCTTCTTGCCATGGTGCAGGCTTTCCTGCAGGGTCTGGGTGGGGGTGTCAGCCTGCAGCAATGCTGGACGGGTAAAGGTGTGACATCTGAGAATTCAACCAAAGTTTTTTGGAGATTTATTCTGTGCCTGGGCACTGGGCGGGGACCTAAGCATAAAGACACTTGATCCCCACTTCAAGTCTAGAAAATTTTCATTTTATCAATTCATTCCATATTAATGATTTAAAATAATCCTCTTTTTTATGGATAACACTTAAATCTAACCCTAAAGTCGGAGAGATACTTATGAATTTTTCTTCCTAGAACATTTTCATTTTAGAAGATATTTTATTTTATCTTCACGGATGATACAATTATTAATACTTAAGAGTCTTCCTGTAGTTTCATCTTTGGTTTATTACATCCAATTTTGGAGGCTTTGAGCTAAAAGTGTGAAGGCAAAGATGGTATGAGAACCAGATGGTGTCAGCATGAAATGGCATTCCCCGGGGGTGGGGTGGGGGGTGTGTGTGGGGGGGTGTCCCACGGTAATCCTTTAGAGTGGATTACGATCTTTTGTCACCCGAATCCCGTGTGATGACAGATACGGGTAGTAGGGGTGCTTGCCTTCTCAGTACTGTTTTTGTCCATTGCATCTTCTTTGCAGAGGGAGAGAAACCCCTCCGGCCCGCTTCTCCTGGGGCTTGTTAAGCCATTGCCTTGGGGGCAGCTGATGAGCAGTGAGAGGCAGTGAGGAGCCTGCAGCTCCTGCAGCTGCCAGACAAGTGCGGCTTGTGGCTACTGCAGCCCAGTGCCCAGCTCGTGCGCTGAGGGGAGCTCGCCTTGGTGATAATATCAAGGCACATCGTGTTGACGTGGCAGAGTCTGCTTCATTCTGCATGGGTTGGTATTTGGGGAAGAAAGCAACGGCATACAGCTGGCGGGCCCTACAGCTGGGCAGCGGCCAGGATGCAAGGCAGGGTCTAATGGGCAGTAGTTTCGGGGTAATTTTTTTTCCTACTGCCGAGTCAGTGGCCCAGAGTGGAAATGCCATTCCGAGCTATTTTAGGGAGCAGAGAGTAAATAAGGCAGCCTCTCCCAAACTAGCTCTGCTCGTATAACGTGTGGTCCTAAGAAATTAAAATAAATCCTATGGTCGGCTATCCGCCCCCCAAGGACGCCCTCGTTTGGTGTTCTGTTCAGGTTAAACCACGAGTGACACCACTCCCTCCAGCACAAACACGGGGTCTTTCTGTTGTGGATCAAAACCAAATGCTGCCTCGTGTCAACTGAAGGAAGGAAACTGGTAATTGCATAAGAGTGTCTTCGATTCCAGGGGCTATAAGTGAGTGACAAAGCGTGTTTCAAGTCCCAATCAAAGGTCTTCTCGGGGAGCTATAGCCTGAGCTGCGGGGTGGAAGGCTTGTGAAGTTCAAACTCCCTCGCGCCACGCCTCTGCAGAGCCCTTTCCCAGCCAGGCAGAGCGGCCTGGGGCCGAGTGTGCGGCCAAGGCCTGGGAAGTGGCATCTATGTGGCGTCCACGGCGCGGCGCCAAGACACTTTGGAGATGGTGAGGCCCGACCTCTGCGTTTTGCAAGTGGGGATCTGAGCACAGCCAGGGAAAGGCCGCCTCCAAGGCAGGCGGTGGACACTGGGCCCAGTGAAATGAGGAGGCTCCGCTCTGCCGGCCCGTCTGCTGCCCGCAGGTGGTCCATGCACAGAAGCACAAGTGGACCGGAGTCTCCAAGGATGCTCCCTGCCCTCCTCACCATCCCCGGCTCTGCCGGCTTTGGCCACCTCCCGGAGCGTGCCCTGGGTTCTAGGAGTGCCCAGCTCTACCCTGGAAGCATGAAGCGTCTCGCTGTAAATCCTCGCCGGCCTCACGCTTGCCTCCCCCCACCATCCTCCCCAATAGTGGGGTTTGATTTGTTCTCCGAAGGCCCCCCAGATGCCGACACAGCTGAGCTACGAAAGCCATCCCGATGGGAGCCACCCTCCTGCTGTGCCTGCCGGGGTATCCCAGGGCCTCTGGAGGCCACGCAGACGGATGATTGCATCCCACAGTTCTCCACTAAGCCCCTCTAATCGGGCGAACACTCTACTGAAAGTCCGGCGATAGGTCTTTACTTTTATGGTGCCAATTAACTTCATCTTCTGCCTCTTTTCAGTACATGGAATTACTCTACACTCTTTGCAATAATGTTTAGTAATTCTCATCGACTGTTGAGAACCTGCTGAGACATGGCCAGCTGATCTTAACAAGCCTCCTTTCTGCAGAATTTCCCACTGCTTTCCTGTGGTAGGAATTCCTTAACCAAAGGCAAATCTCCCAGGAGGACCTGAGAAGGTGCCTCATTATTAATATTTTGATGTTGGAAATGTTCTGCTTGCAAGTTGGTTACAAAGCAGGCCAGTGCGTTGGGGAAGCACAGGGTGGGCCTTGGGCGAGCCTGGGAGCAGGCGTGTGATTTGGCGTTGGCTCCCTCTGCCTTCTGCCATCCCTCTTCTTTCTTCTTGCTCACTCTTGGAGCCCCCCACCTCCATCCCCTCACCCCATCCTCCTCACTTCACACCAAAAGCTTGTGTGCTAATTGGCGCTTAGGCGTCCGTGCGAGGCAGCGTTGGCTTGTTTCCTCTCCCGGATGACTTTTTCTTCCTTTTCATACTCGTTAGAGCCTTTCATGTCTTAGCAAGAGGGGCCGACTCCTGTGAGATGGCAGCCTTGCCAGTCAGGCAAGTTCTGGGCTCTGGGCTCCCCTGCGAAGCCGCACAGCCTGGGTGAGCATGGGAGCCATCAGAGCTGTGGCTGGCCCTGGGGCTCGCGTCAACCCAGGGCAGCAGGCTGCTTGACGGAGACGGGTCCCTGCTGCAGAGTGTGAGCAGGGGTGGGGTGCTGTGGGAGCTCCATGGGGGTGCTCAGAAGGGCGAAGCCCGGGCTGTGTGCAAGGCACACAGGGCCAGGGCTGGCAAGGACAGCTACGGGGCAGGCTGTTCTTGGCTTTGATAGGTGGAGGGAGCACTTCTTTAGAGAACACACACTGGGAAATCAGAATGTGCCACTAGGCAAACTAAGGGATAATCGGGCTTATGATACCAGAAACCTCTTCTCCAAGAGCCAATGAAACAGTTCAGGATCAAAATCAATCCAATACATTAAGAAGAGCGATGCTCACAAATTTTCTCTGAGGTTTGATTTTGAGAACTGATTCATTTGTATCTTCCCAGATTCCCCAAGCATGGGAAGAAAGTACGTGGAGAAAGATCATGGTTCATTGGAGAGCCTGAAAGATGTTCTCTAGGTCTAGAGCAGCACTGTCCTCTAAGAACTTTCTGTGATGATGGAAATGTCTGTGTCTGTGCTGTCCAAGATGGTAGCCAGGAGCCACCCGCAGCTACTGAGAACCTCAAATGTAGCTAGTGCAGCTGAGGAGCTATTTAATATCATTAAATGTTAATTAATTTAAATCTAAATATCCAAATCTGGCTAATGGCTTCTATAGTGGCCAGTGCTGTTTAGAACATGAGTGTATAGGGGGGAGTGGATGTGGCTCAAGCGGTTGAGCGCCCGCCTCCCACATGGGAGGTCCCAGCTTTGGTTCCCGGTGCCACCTAAAAAAGAAAAAAACCAAAAAACAGACAACATGCAAAAACAATGAGCAGACAATGAGAAAAAAAA